>JBBHKE010003506.1:0-30111 GCA_037447655.1 Zygnema cylindricum
TATTGATAACAGGAATTGTTACCTAAGATACACAAACATTTATCGATAACAAGAATTGTTACCTAAGATACACAAACAGTTAGCGATAACAAGAATTGTTAAATTACACAAACTGTTAGTGATAACAAAATTTGTTACCTAAATTACACAAACAGTTAGCGACAACAAGAATTGTTACCTAAATTACACAAGCTGTTTGCGATAACAGGAATTGTTACCTAAATTACACAAACAGTTAGCGATAACAAGAATTGTAACCTAAATTACCCAAATAGTTAGCGAAAACAAGAATTGTCACCTAAGTTACACAAACTGTTAACGCTAACAAGAATGGTTACCGAAGTTACACAAACTGTTAGCGATAACAAAAATTGTTACCTAAATTACACAAACTGTTTGCAATAACAAGAATAGGTACCTATATTACGCAAACAGTTATCGATAACAAGAATTGTTACTTAAATTACACAAATTGTTTGCGATAACAAAAATTGTTACCTAAATTACACAAACAGTTATCGATAACAAGAATTCTCACCTAAATTACACAAACTGTTTGCGATTACAGGAATTGTTACCTAAATTACACAAACAGTTAGCGATAACACGAATTGTAACCTAACTTACACAAATTGTTAGCGCTAACAAGAAATGTTACCTGAATTACACAAACAGTTATCGATAACAAGAAATGTTACCTAAATTACACAAATTGTTAGCGATAACAAGAATTGTTACCTAAATTACACAAACAGTTAGCGATAACAAGAAATGTTACCTAAGATACATAAACATTTATCAATAACAAGAATTGTTACCTAAATTGCACAAACAGTTAGCGATGACAAATTTTTTTACCTAAATTACACAAACAGTTAGCGATGACAAGAATTCTCACCTAAATTACACAAACTGTTTGCGATTACAGGTTTTTTTTCCTAAATTACAAAAACAGTTAGCAATAACACGAATTGTAACCTAACTTACACAAATTGTTAGCGCTAACAAGAATTGTTACCTAAATTACACAAACAGCTGGCGATAAGAGAAATTGTTACCTAAGTTGCACAACCAGTTAGCGATAACAAGAATTTTCACCTAAATTTCACAAACAGTTAGCGATAACAGGAATTGTTACCTAAGTTGCACAAATAGTTAGCGATAACAAAAATTGTCACCTAAATTACACAAAAAATTAGTGATAACACAAAATGTTACCTAAGATACACAAATAGTTAGCGATAACACAAATTGTAACCTAAATTACACAAATAGTTAGCGATAACAAGAATTATTACCTAAATTACACAAACAGTTATCGTTAACAAGAATTGTTACCTAAATTACACAAACAGTTAGCGAAGACAAGAAATATTACCTAAATTACACAAACTGGTAGCGATAACAGGAATTGTTACCTGAAATACACAATGTGTTTGCGATTACAAAAATTGTTACCTAAATTACACAAACAGCTAGCGATAAGAGGAATTCTTACCTAAATTACACAAACAGCTAGCGATAAGAGGATTTGTTACCTAAGTTGCACAAACAGTTAACGATAACAGGAATTGTTACCTTAGTTGCAAAAAAAGTTAGCCATAACACGAAATGTTACCTAAGATACACAAATAGTTAGCGATAACACGAATTGTAACCTAAATTACACAAATAGTTAGCGATAACAAGAATTATTACCTAAATTACACAAACAGTTATCGTTAACAAGAATTGTTACCTAAATTACAGAAACAGTTTGTGATAACAAAAATTGTAACCTAAGTAACACAAACTGTTAGCGATAACAAGAATGGTTACCTAAGTTACACAAACTGTTAGCGATAACAAGAATTGTTACCTAAATTACAGAAACAGTTATCGATAACAAGAATTCTCACCTAAATTACACAAACTCTTTGCGATAACAGGAATTGTTACCTAAATTACACAAACTGTTTGCAATAACAAGAATAGTTACCTAAATTACACAAATTGTTTGCAATAACAAGAATAGTTACCTAAATTACGCAAACAATTATCGATAACAAGAATTGTTAAATTACACAAACTGTTTGCGATAAAAGAAATTGTAACCTAAATAACACAAACTGTTAGCGATAACAAGAATTGTCACCTAAGTTACACAAATTGTTAACGCTAACCAGAATGGTTACCTAAGTTACACAAACTGTTAGCGATAACAAGAATTGTTACCTAAATTACACAAACTGTTTGCAATAACAAGAATAGTTACCTAAATTACGCAAACAATTATCGATAACAATAATTGTTACTTAAATTACACAAATTGTTTGCGATAACAAGAATTGTTACCTAAATTACACAAACAGTTATGGATAACAAGAATTCTCACCTCATACTGCAATTCTGTGTCCTCCATTGGACCACAGAATACAGGAAGCCTCTAGATAGTATTTAACTAACCACAAACAGTTAGCGATAACAAGAATTGTAACCTAAATTACACAAATAGTTAGCGATAACACGAATTGTTACCTAAAATACACAAATGGTTAGCGATAACAGGAATTGTTACCTAAGTTGCACAAACAGTTAGCGATAACAAGAATTGTTATCTAAATTACTTAAATAGTTAGCGATAACAAGAATTGTTACCTAAATTACACAAACAGTTAGCGATAATAGGAATGGTTACCTAAGTTACACAAACTGTTAGCGATAACAAGAATTGTTACCCAAATTACACTAATTGTTTGCGATAACAAGAATTGTTACCTAAATTACACAAACTGTTTGCGATAACAGGAATTGTTACCTAAATTACACAGACAGTTAGCGATAACAAGAATTGTTACCTAAGTTACACAAACTGTTAGCGATAACAAGAATTGTTTCCTAAATTACACAAACTGTTTGTGATAACAGGAATTGTTACCTAAATTACACAAACAGTTAGCGATAACAAGAATTGCTACCTAAATTACACAAACTGTTAGTGATAACAAATATTCTTACCTAAATTACACAAACTGGTTGCGATAACAGGAATTGTTATCTAAATTACACAAACAGTTAGCGATAACAAGAATTGTTATCTAAATTACACCAACAGTTAGCGATAACAATGTTTTTTACCTATATTACGGAAACAGTTAGCGATAACAAGAATTATTACCTAAATTACACAAACTGTTAGCGATAACAATAATTTTTACCTAATTACACAAATTGTTTGCGATAACAGGAAATGTTACCTAACTTACACAAACAGTTACCGATAAAAAGAATTGTTACCTATATTACACCATCTGTTAGCGATAACAATTTTTTTTACCTAAATTACACAAACTCTTAGCGATAACAAGAATTGTTACCTAAGTTACACAAACTTTTAGCGATAACAAGAATTGTTACCTAAATTACAATAACAATTATCGATAACAAGAATTGTTACCTAAATTACACAAACAGTTAGCGATAACAAGAAATATTACCTAAGATACAAAAACAGTTATCTATAACAAGAATTGTTACCTAAATTACACAAACAGTTAGCGATAACAAGAAATGTTACCTAAGATACACAAACATTTATCGATAACAAGAATTGTTACCTAAGATGCAGAAACAGTTATTGATAACAGGATTTGTTACCTAAGGTACACAAACAGTTAGCGATAACAAGAATTGTTACCTAAATTACACAAACAGTTAGCGATAAAAGAAATTGTTAACTAAATAACACAAACTGTTAGCGATAACAAGAATTGTCACCTAAGTTACACAAACTGTTAACGCTAACAAGAATGGTTACCTAAGTTACGCAAACAGTTATCGATAACAAAAATTGTTACCTAAATTACACAAATTGTTTGCGATAACAAAATTGTTACCTAAATTACACAAACAGTTATCGATTAAAAGAATTCTCACCTAAATTACACAAACTGTTTGCGATAACAGGAATTGTTACCTAAATTACACAAACAGTTAGCGATAACAAGAATTGTTACCTAAATTACACAAACAGTTATCGTTAACAAGAATTGTTACCTAAATTACTTAAATAGTTAGCGATAACAAGAATTGATACCTAAATTACACAAATTGTTTGCGATAACAGGAATTGTTACCTAAATTACACAAACAGTTAGCGATAACAAGAATTGTTACCTAAATTACACAAACAGTTAGCGATAACACGAATTGTTACCTAAGTTGCACAAACGGTTAGCGATAAAAAGAATTGTTATCTAAATTACTTAAATAGTTAGCGATAACAAGAATTGTTACCTAAATTACACAAACAGTTAGCGATAACAAGAATTGTTACCCAAATTACACTAATTGTTTGCGATAACAAGAATTGTTAGCTAAATTACACAAACAGTTATCGATAACAAGTATTCTTACCTAAATTACACAAACTGTTAGCGATAACAAGAATTGTTACCTAAATTACAGAAACAGTTATCGATAACAAAAATTGTTACCTAAGTTACACAAACAGTTAGCGATAACAAGAAATGTTACCTAAGATACACAAACAATTATCGATAACAAGAATTGTTACCTAAGTTACACAAACAGTTAGCGATAACAAGAAATGTTACCTAAGATACAGAAACATTTATCGATTACAAGAATTGTTACGTAAGATAATGAAACAGTTATTGATACCAGGAATTGTTACCTAAGATACACAAACATTTATCGATAACAAGCATTGTTACCTAAGATACACAAACAGTTAGCGATAACAAGAATTGATAAGTTACACAAACTGTTAGTGATAACAGAATTTGTTACCTAAATTACACAAACAGTTAGCGACAACAAGAATTGTTACCTAAATTACACATGCTGTTTGCGATAACAGGAATTGTTACCTAAATTACACAAACAGTTAGCGATAAGAAGAATTGTGACCTAAATTACACAAACAGTTAGCGATAAAAAAAATGTTACCTAAATAACACAAACTGTTAGCGATAACAAGAATTGTCACCTAAGTTACACAAATTGTTAACGCTAACAAGAATGGTTACCTAAGCTACACAAACTGTTAGCGATAACAAGAATTGTTACCTAAATTACAGAAACTGTTTGCAATAACAAGAATAGTTACCTAAATTACGCAAACAATTATCGATAACAAGAATTGTTACCTAAATTACACAAACAGTTATCGATAACAAGAATTCTCACCTAAATTACACAAACTGTTTGCGATAACAGGAATTGTTACCTAAATTACACAAACAGTTAGCGATAACAAGAAATGTTACCTAAGATACACAAACATTTATCGATAACAAGAATTGTTACCTAAGATATAAAAACAGTTATTGATAACATGAATTGTTACCTAAGATACACAAACATTTATCGATAACAAGAATTGTTACCTAAGATACACAAACAGTTAGCGATTACAATAATTCTTACCTAAATTACACAAATTTTTTGCGATAATAGGAAATGTTACCTAAATTACACAAACAGTTACCGATAACAAGAATCGTTACCTATATTACACCATCTGTTAGGGATAACAAGAATTGTTTCCTAAATTACAGAAATAATTATCGATAACAAGAATTGTTACCTAAATTACACAAACAGTTAGCGATAACAAGAAATGTTACCTAAGATACAGAAACAGTTATCTATAACAAGAATTGTTACCTAAATTACACAAACAGTTAGCGATAACAAGAAATGTTACCTAAGATACACAAACATTTATCGATAACAAGAATTGTTACCTAAGATGCAGAAACAGTTATTGATAATAGGATCTGTTACCTAAGATACGCAAACATTTATCGATTACAAGAATTGTTACCTAAGATACACAAACAGTTAGCGATAACAAGTATTGTTAAATTACACAAACTGTTAGTGATAACAGAATTTGTTACCTAAATTACACAAATAGTTAGCGACAACAAGAATTGTTACCTAAATTACACAAGCTGTTTGCGATAACAGGAATTGTTACCTAAATTACACAAACAGTTAGCGATAACAACAATTGTTACCTAAATTACACAAACAGTTAGCGATAAAAGAAATTGTTAACTAAATAACACAAACTGTTAGCGATAACAAGAATTGTTACCTAAGTTACACAAACTGTTAACGCTAACAAGAAATGTTACCTAAGTTACGCAAACAGTTATCGATAACAAGAATTGTTACTTAAATTACACAAATTGTTTGCGATAACAAGACTTGTTACCTAAATTACACAAACAGTTATCGATAACAAAAATTCTCACCTAAATTACACAAACTGTTTGCGATAACATGAATTGTTATCTAAATTACACCAACTGTTAGCGATAACAATTTTTTTTACCTATATTACACAAACAGTTAGCGATAACAAAAATTGTTACCTAATTTACACAAAGAATTAGCGATAACAAGAATTGATACCTAAATTACACAAATTGTTAGCGATAACAAGAATTCTTACCTAAATTACACAAATTGTTTGCAATAATAGGAATTGTTACATAAATTACACAAACAGTTACCGATAACAAAAATTGTTACCTATATTACACCATCTGTTAGCGATAACAATTTTTTTTACCTAAATTACACAAACTCTTAGCGATAACAAGAATTGTTACCTAAATTACGCAAACAGTTAGTGATAACAAGAATGGTTACCTAAGTTACACAAACTGTTAGCGATTACAAGAATTGTTACCTAAATTACAGAAACAGTTATCAATAACAAGAAATGTTTTCTAAATTACAAAAACAGTTAGCGATAACAAGAAATGTTACCTAAGATACACAAACAATTATCGATAACAAAAATTGTTACCTAAATTACACAAACAGTAAGCGATAACAAGAAATGTTACCTAAGATACACAAACATTTATCGATAACAAGAATTGTTACGTAAGATACAGAAACAGTTATTGATAACAGGAATTGTTACCTAAGATACACAAACATTTATCGATAACAAGAATTGTTACCTAAGATACACAAACAGTTAGCGATAACAAGAATTGTTAAATTACACAAACTGTTAGTGATAACAGAATTTGTTACCTAAATTACACAAACAGTTAGCGACAACAAGAATTGTTACCTAAATTACACAAGCTGTTTGCGATAAAAGGAATTGTTACCTAAATTACAGAAATAGTTAGCGATAAAAGAAATTGTTACCTAAATAACACAAACTGTTAGCGATAACAAGAATTGTCACCTAAGTTACACAAATTGTTAACGCTAACAAGAATGGTTACCTAAGTTACACAAACTGTTAGCGATAACAAGAATTGTTACCTAAATTACACAAACTGTTTGCGATAACAGGAATTGTTACCTAAATTACACAAACAGTTAGCGATAACAAGAAATGTTACCTAAGATACACAAACATTTATCGATAACAAGAATTGTTTCCTAAGATACAGAAACAGTTATTGATAACATGAATTGTTACCTAAGATACACAAACATTTATCGATAACAAGAATTGTTACCTAAGATACACAAACAGTTAGCGATAAAAAGAATTGTTAAATTACACAAACTGTTAGTGATAATAGAATTTAATACCTAAATTACCCAAACAGTTAGCGATAACAAGAATTGTTATCTAAATTACTTAAATAGTTAGCGATAACAAGAATTGTTACCTAAATTACACAAACAGTTAGCGATAACAGGAATTGTTACCTAAGTTGCACAAGCAGTTAGTGATAACAAGAAATGTTACCTAAATTACACAAACTGTTAACGCTAAGAAGAATGGTTACTTAAGTTACACAAACTGTTTGCGATAACAAGAATTGTTACCCAAATTAAACTAATTGTTTGCGATAACAAGAATTGTTACCTAAATTACACAAACAGTTATCGATAACAAGAATTCTTACCTGAATTACACAAACTGTTTGCGATAACAAGAATTGTTACCTAAATTACACAGACAGTTAACGATAACAAGAATAGTTACCTAAGTTACACAAACTGTTGGCGATAACAATAATTGTTTCCTAAATTACACAAACTGTTAGCGATAACAAGTATTCTTACCTAAATTACACAAACTGTTTACGATAACAGGAATTCTTATCTAAATTACACAAAGAGTTAGCGATAACAAGAATTGTTATCTAAATTACACCAACTTTTAACGATAACAATTTGTTTTACCTATATTACACAAACAGTTAGCGATAACAAGAATTGTTACCTAAATTACACAAACAATTAGTGATAACAAGAATTGACACCTAAATTACACAAAATGTTAGCGTTAACAAGAATTCTTACCTAAATTACACAAATTGTTTGCGATAACAGGAATTGTTTCCTAACTTACACAAACAGTTACTGATAACAATAATTGTTACCTATATTACACCATCGGTTAGCAATAACAATTTTTTTTACCTAAATTACACAAACAATTAGCGATAACAAAAATTGTTACCTAAGTAACACAAACTGTTAGCAAAAACAAGAATGGTTACCTAAATTACACAAACAGTTAGCGACAACAAGAATTGTTACCTAAATTACACAAACAGTTAGCGATAACAAGAATTGTTACCTAAATTACACAAGCTGTTTGCGATAACAAAAATTGTTACCTAAATTACACAAACAGTTAGCGATAACAAGAATTGTTACCTAAATTACAAAAACAGTTAGCGATAAGAGAAATTGTTACCTAATATCACAAACTGTTAGCGATAACAAGAATTTTCACCTAAGTTACACAAACTGTTAACGCTAACAAAAATGGTTACCTAAGTTACACAAACTGTTAGCGATAACAAGAATTGTTACCTAAAATACACAACCTGTTTGCAATAACAAGAATAGTTACCTAAATTACGCAAACTGTTAGCGATAACAAGAATTGCTACCTAAATTACACAAACTGTTAGCGATAACAAGTATTCTTATCTAAATTACACAAACTGTTTGCGATAACAGGAATTGTTATCTAAATTACACAAACAGTTAGCGAAAACAAGAATTGTTTCCTAAATAACACAAACTGTTAGCGATAACAAGAATTGTTACCTAAATTACAAAAACAGTTAGCGATAACAATAATTCTTACCTAAATTACACAAACAGTTATCGATAACAAGAAATGATACCTAAGAGACACAATCTTTTATCGATAACAAGAATTGTGAACTAAATTACATTATACAGATAGCGATAACAGGAATTGTTACCTAAATTGCACAAACAGTTAGCGATAACAAGAATTGTTACCTAAATTACATAAACAGTTATCGATAACAAGAATTGTTACCTAAACTACACAAACTGTTAGTGATAACAAAATTTGTTAACTAAATTACACAATAGTTAGCAATAACAAAAATTGTTACCTAAATAACACAAACTGTTAGCGATAACAAGAATTGTTACCTAAATTACACAAACAATTAGCCATAACAAAAATTGTTACCTAAATAACACAAATGTTGAAATAAGTAGTTTTATTATATTTTCTAGGTCTAAATTTATTAGAAAACATGCAAAGAAAATGTAGGCAGCCTGCCTCCATCTTTTCTCTCTCTTGCCCCCATACTTGTTGCAGTCACTGAAAGAGAGAGAGAGAGCAATGGAGCCATGGCTGCCTCAACTCCATAGGAAGGACTAAAGATTGACTTAAGTCACTCTCAACAAATGGTTGAGTCCAACATGACTCGAACCCCCGACCGGCAGAGCGCGGCGTAGCCGTTAGCTCTAACCAGTCTGTCATAAAAGTCCGTTAGGAGATATATGGTTTCATTATTATTTAAACTATTGTGATGTACAAGATTCATTTAACTGAAACTCTTTACGCCACGCATAGATTCAGTTCTACAAAATACGAAGTGATGTACTCGTTTGAAATATATATAATGTACTCGACAGCGAAACAAATATAGCGCAAGTATTTATTACGGCTGAGATTAAATTTCGCGACAAATCTAACGGCGCACATCATCGCCAAAATCCCGTAATGGTCATTTTGGCATTTAGTGATGTGACATGACCTGGCGCCACGTGGAAAGACATCATTCGGTCGCGGGAATTCCGAGGAACGTACGGACGAGTGGAAAATGGACACGCGTCCACTTAATGGCCTTGTCGTACAGAGGCCGTACACAAAGTACATCGGCAATAGTACTTTTTGGTACTATACACTTTTGCGATTGGTTCGTACAGGCGGTAGATAGGAGCTGTGAGAGGGAACTAGGAAAAACTAGGACTTAGGAAAAATTAGGTAGATAGTCCTCTCTCTCTGAGAGTTTGTATAAATTGGCATCTTTGCCACCCTATTACTTATCGGTTGGTTGGCCGTTTTCAGTGATTCTTTTTGCTACGGACTCAGGGGAGTCCAAGCTGCACAGGGGTGCAGTAAAATTGTCAGTTTGCATTCTTGGGCAGCAGTGGTTGTGGCTTGAAGTGGGTTAGTTAAATACTATCTAGAGGCTTCCTGTATTCTGTAGCCAAATGGAGGATACGGAATTGCAACAAACAGTTAGCGATAACAAGAATTGTCACCTAAGTTACACAAACTGTTAACGCTAACAAGAATGGTTACCTAAGTTACAGAAACTGTTAATGATAACAAGAATTGTTACCAAAATTACACAAACTGTTTCCGATAACAAGAATTGTTACCTAAATTACACAAACAGTTATCGATAACAAGAATTGTTACTTAAATTACACAAATTGTTTGCGATAACAAGAATTGTTATCTAAATTACACAAACAGTTATCGATAACAAGAATTCTAACCTAAATTACACAAACTATTTGCGATAACAGGAATTGTTACCTAAGTAACAGAAACTGTTAGCGATAACTAGAATGGTTACCTAAGTTAAAGCAACTGTTAGCGATAACAATAATTGTAACCTAAGTAACAGAAACTGTTAGCGATAATAAGAATGGTTACCTAAGTTACACAAACAGTTAGCGATAACAATAATTGTAACCTAAGTAACAGAAACTGTTAGCGATAACAAGAATGGTTACCTAAGTTACACAAACAGTTAGCGATAACAAGAATTGTTACCTAAACTACACAAATTGTTTGCGATAACAAGAATTGTTACCTAAATTACACAAACAGTTAACGACAACACGAATTGTAACCTAACTTATACAAATTGTTAGCGCTAACAAGAAATGTTACCTAAATTACACAAACAGTTATCGATAACAAGAATTATTACCTTAATTACTCAAACAGTTAGAGACAACAAGAAATTTTACCTAAGATACACAAACAGTTATTAATAACAAGAATTGTTACCTAAATTACACAAACAGTTAGCGATAATCAGAATTGTTACCAAAATTTTAAAAACTGTTAGCGATAACAAAAATTGTTACCTAAATTACACAAACATTTAGCGATAACAGGAAGTGTTCCCTAAGTTGCACAAACAGTTAGCGATAACAAGAAATTGTTACCTAAATAACACAAACTGTTAGCGATAACAAGAATTGTCACCTAAGTTACACAAATTGTTTGCGATAACAAGAATTGTAACCTAAATTACACAAACAGTTATCGATAAGAAGAATTGTTACTTAGATTACACAAAGTGTTTGTGATAACAGGAATTGTCACCTAAATTACACAAACTGTTTGCGATAACAAGAAATGTTACCTAAGTTACACAAACTATTAACCTAACAAGAATTGTTTCCTAAATTACACAAACTGTTTGCGGTAACTGTCAAGCGCGTGTGCATCTTCGACACAATTGCACTCCCTGGAGTTCCGGGGCTTCATTCCCCTTTGTACGCACTCTAGCGTACGGAGAAGGAAGAGGACAATCAGCCGGATCAGATCTTTATATTTTCATCCTGGAACACTACACAATTTAGTTCACCTTAAACGGAGGTCGAACTGAAGAGTTAGTCCGGTGCAAAGTGTCTGCCCCATTATAGTGTGTGTTCTTTGTAGCTCTAGTAGAGGGATACCTTAAAGAACGATACGTAACATTTGGGATTATCCCGTAGATTTTACTGTTAGCTGTCAGTATGATGTTAGTTCAGGCCTTGTAGAAACTAATGGTTTTAAAGTATTTTCTAGGTCTAAATAGAAATAAAGAAGCCGAGGCAGTCTACCTCTAACTTCTCTCTCCAACTCTCAAACTTGTCGCAGTCACTGAGAAATTGGAGAGGAAGCTAGAGCCATGGCTACCTAGGCTATCCTGAGGTTTACGGGAAACTTATACTAGTTAAGGGATTATTTACTAAAAGGTATTACTAAAAGGTATTTGTCGGCCACAGGATTTGATCCTGGTACCTGCCGGCCGACGACCAGAAATAGCCGGTAGCCTTAGCCGTTAAGCCTAGAAGTAGTGATACGTAATATATAGTACGATATTTACTTATACATTATTACGTATGTTAAATCATTTAACTGTAACTGGTTACGGTATTCATAGATCCGGTAATGAATATGTACGGAATACAATTCGTGCAAGGAATCAATACTGCGCATTTACTTCGCAAGTGAAACGAATACCGCGCGTGTATTTATTACGGCTACGATTAAATTAGATTCTAATCGGACGGCCGGAATTTGCGCCGAGATCACGGAAGAAGATTTCGGCGGTTTGTGGCCTTATCCTTTACCCCGCGAGCAGTCCTTCTAAACAGTAACATTGGACTGGGACTGAAGCCGACTAACCCGCCTCCTCCGGCTCCGAAGAAACTTCCTCCCGGTTTTGAAGATTACAAGAAGACACAGCCGAAAGAAAATACTTCAACCAGTGAAACAGATCAGGAGTGGTTGGACAGATACATGGCTGAGAGACCGTCCACAGATCCGCCAATTACACCTCCTACGGGGAATTCTGACGCAGATAGTGAGGAAGCAGAGGGGGGGAGCAGGAGAAATCGGAAGACGAGGACTCACCCATTTCATCGCCCAAAGCTCTCCCTCTTTCCTCCAAACCGGCAGTTATGCTAGTACGACACTTAATGCCCTACGCCTTGACGCATGTCAAAACGCTGGCTTCCTCCCACAATCTGCCTGAAGAAACCCTCATTCAGGCATTAGGGGAAGAAATTCACACTAGGAGGAAAAGGGTCGCGTTGACAGAACCGCCCAAGACAGTCTTCATGTCGGCAGAACCAAAAACCTCTATGGCAGATAGGGATTATAAGGCCATTTCGGTGGCTCTTATTCTCAACAGGCAGGAAATTTTAAACTTAATGGATACGGCGGGTACCAGGATGCAGTGGTGGATACTGAAGCTCTTCCAAACGTAATATCTACATCAGCGTTACAACGAATGCCCGAGGAACTCCGACCAAAAATCAGTCCAAGTGTCATATGCTTGAGCACAGTCAGCAGTGGCAGCTAACCAGTATATGGGATCATAAAAGCCATGGAAATCGAATTTGCTGACGACGCAGGCCAGCACGTGTAGATTCGGCTTCCCTTCCTAGTGGTGGAAGGTAAGCAATTTGAAATTTTGCTGGGTATGGCTACGTGGACAAGGTTGAACATGGAGTTAAGCGTATGGAAGGAACAAGTTACAGTCTCAGACCCTGAGGATCCGAAAGGAACAAAAGTGGTGGTCCCGTTGGATTTGTGGAACCGGGGAAAATCGACTGTTCCGGTGTCTGGATGCTATCCCGTCTACTCTGCCTCAACCCCCTCGGAGCTGTTCAAATACTCTAACGATATCGCTGATCCTATCTAGCAATTCCCTATTTCCAAGTGGTAGGAAAGGGAGTATCAGAACTGGTTGGTACAGATGGCCACAGTTCGGCGGGAAGTGGACAAGAGCTTGGCTGCAATATCACCCGGAGCAGCAAAAGTCCCTCAGTCGGAACTTCCAACGGTTCCTAACAAAGGGAAAGACTTTAATCGACAAGTGGTGTCACTACAAATCCCGCTTTCATGACTTAGGATTCTATCCCTATTTTCTGGCATTAGTTCCGATCTGGAAGCCGTCCTGAAAGCTGGATACCAAATAGAAACTTACTCAGCAGTCGAGATTGACCCGGACGCCCGTGCAGTCAGTGAGTACCGCATGCAACAGCTGCACCAACTTTACCCACAGCAACTCCCGGTGTCCGCCATGTCTAACTCTCATCGCACGCTTCCCCAGAATGTGGATAATATCACGGAGTCCCATCAGGAAAAGCTCGGAAGGGTAGACCTTGTGGTCGCTGGATGGCCATGCCAGGGGTATTAGTTAGCAGGACAGGGCCGAGGACACCACGACGTCCGTAGCAGAACTTTCTTTCAAATGACCAGACTAATAACAGGGTTACAGGAACGCCAGGACACACCTGTGGGGTACGTCTTGGAAAACGTTCACCCCACAGATGAAGAGAAAACAGGTGGTCAACAGCTGGAACCAAGTGACCAAGGTTATAGGGACTCCCATAGTTTTTGATGCACCTCAGATCAGATCGAGAGCCCACAGAGTTCGGGCATATTGGACCAACTTGGTTCCTCTTCCAATCCTCCAACAGTTGTTGAGAACACAGGTTACGGATCCCAACATCACGCTCCAATTGATTCTCGGACCGGGCCGAATGGCCACACCGGTGATCACAGCCGACAAAGCACCCTTCTTCTGTTGTAATAAGCTTGGGTATCCACGGAGGGCCCTCCCAACTCTGGTATCTTTTCCTAACAGCCACGCTTACTGGAAGGGCGCACCAGGAATGATCTTTGACAGTACAACCGCCACGTGGACAGCGCCGAATATTACAGAACGGGAACAAGCAATGGGGTTTCAACAGGAACCACAGCTGCGCCAGGGGTATCGCCTTCAAAAAGGTGCAGTTTAATCGGACAAAGCATGGATTTAAATGCAATTTCCTGGGTGCTGAAACATTCTCTTGCATTCTTAAGCATTCAGTCTCCACAATCACAGACAACATACCTTCAAGCTCCACAGTTGTTGGCCATGCAACCAACTCTAAAGCTTGAGGGGGGGAGAGAGACAAGGAGGGAAAAATTCACATTCACCAAATTCCCAGGAACTTCCTCAGTGGGGGGGAGCAATGGCACAATGGACCCAAGAGTTTCCTTAGTGGGGGGGGACGGAGTCTCAGAACATAACAACCTAGAGGAAGTTGTCAGCAACAGCGTTTTAACAGCCGAACAAAGGACACACCCACTGGTAGAGCTGAACTTCGACATCTCTCTCTTGGGGAGACCACCAGAAGCATTGGCGGCAGTGGAACCCGTGAAGATGGACAGGACTCTAGGTGAACAGCTAGACCCACAGCAGAAGGCCCGGCTCTCCAAGGTGTTAGAAGAGAACTGGCAGGTGTTCGCCTGGTCTGACACAGATGTAGGGATCTATAAGGGAACTCCTTTTCGGATTGAGCTGATCGACGAGATGGCTACTGTTTGGCAGAAACAGTATCCTCTCAGTTTCAAGGAGAAGGAGTTCATCACTTCAAGGTGCAGACTTTGGTGGAAGCTGGGCTGGTTCAAAAGAGTACCGGACTACATGGGTTTGCCTCACCAACCGTGCTCCCACCAAAGAAGGACTCCTCCGGAAAAACTGTAGATTTCCGGATGTGTGGGGACTATCTGATGCTCAACGCGGCAACTATCTCCGACCGTTATCGTATGCCCACCCCGTAAGAGATTTTCGACTCTCTTGCTGGGGCCACGATTTACTCTACTTTGGATATGAAAAATGGATTCCACCAGATTGCAATGGAGCCGAAACACCGAGAGGCGGCTGCTTTTTGGGCCGGATCCAGGCTATATGAATGGCTGTACATGCCATTTGGCCTCAAGAATGCACCAGCCAAATTCCAACGGGCCATGGACGAGGCTCTCCGGGGAATTGACTTCGCACGGTGTTATATCGACAATGTTATCATTTTCTCCAAGACATTTGAAGAACACTTGGAGCACATACACATCGTTCTCCGGGCACTCCAAGCCGCGGGCTTGAAGTGTCACCCGGGGAAGGGCATCTTTAGGGTGCAGAAAATTATTTATCTGGGTCATGAGGTGACTCACAGAACAATGGGTCTCCACATGGTTAAGGTGGCAGCCCTAGATGCTCTTCCACCCCCGCAGGACATTTCTGCTCTTCGTACTTTCCTGGGCCTTGCCAACTATTACCGGCGGTTTATTCCTGAATTCAGTAGCCACGCTCAGCCATTGAACCAATTGTTGCGAAAGGACCAGGAGTGGCAGTGGAAGGAAGAACAGCAGATAGCGTTCCAATTCCTGAAGGATTCCCTCAAACAACATCCTGTGCTCCGGATGCCCAATCACCAGCGGCCTTTTCTCCTTTATACAGATTGGAGCAAGTTCGGATTGGGAGCAGTTTTGGCTCAATTGGACGACGCAGGGGTTGAGTATGTAGTTGCCTACGCAAGCCGGAGTAATAACAAAGCCGAGGGGAATTACAGCAGTTACCATGGGGAATTACTCGCCGCGGTTTGGGCCATCCAGCACTTCCGGCCTTACCTCTATGGAGTACACTTCACCCTTATTACAGATCACCAGCCCCTCAAATGGATCATGGAGAACAGTAAGTTGACTGGAAAGCTGGCCAGATGGGTTCTCATCTTGCAGGAATATGATTTCAGCATCATCAATAGAGCCGGGGAGATTCATGGTGTTGAAATTTATGTATTTTCTAGGTCTGTATTGGAAAAATAAATAGAGTGTTGAAAATAGGTGACTAATAGTTCACTTCTATATTTTAGTTAGAATGTAAAGAGAGAGAAAGAGAGGAACAAAGGCACGCCATGGTTGCCGCATCATTTAGAAGGAGGCAGAATGAATTAGAAAGTATTTTACTAGTTTTAGCAAAATACTGCAGCCGGCCGGATTTGAACCGGGGTCTGTAGGCTACTGAATAGACCAACGCCTTATCCATTAAGTTACTATCGAAACGATTCACGTGAGAGGTTTCACGCGTATCTACCTATTGATTCAAAGGACTAATTCGCAGCAGACTAACGAAAACGCGCATTAATCAATTGATGCATGGAAGCGAATCGAAGCCGTATAAATACAATTGATCGGACGGTCACCATTAGAGCCGCCACCCGCAATAAGCTTTCGGCGGCCTTTAGGGATAGCGTCACGCGGTGCCACGTGGCGCCACATTATTTGACACCGGAGAAGATGGGAGGAGGAACCATGGCTCCCGATTTGGCACATGTCACCTTGTAGACCATGTCGTACAATGGCCGTACAATAAGTACATCGCCCATCGTACCTTCTTGTACTATATAGTGTTCCTATTGGACTAGGGTTTAGTAGTAGGTAGTCATGAGTAGGCAGACTAAGACTTAGAGATATTTCGGTACCTCTCTCTAAGAGAGCTTGTAACTATAAAGGTCATCTTTGACCAGCCATAACTTAATGCTCGGGTGAGCAAATTCAGTGATTCTTTTTGCTGCGGACTCAAGGGAGTCCAAGCTACACAGGGGTGTAGTCGGTCAGAGTCTTTGCGTGCCAGGGTGGCACTTATTCAGTGGGAAAGTCAAAGTGGGGAATATTGTCCAAAACACATATTCAAGCTTTGCATTCTGTGGTGGAACTGAGCACACATAAGGTCTTCTCTTCACAGAGGTGAAGGTGTATTGGGGTTCTTATTGTCAAGGGATCATTTATTTGGATTTACATCAACTTGGAGTCGGCACTCTCTAGATTAGCTTCTTTTGGATCTGCGAATTCTGTGGGCAATGGAGCCCATAGAATTTCACATGGGAATGTCGACGGACTCAGCAGGAATCCGGACCCTTCCACCAGAGACTCTACTGGGGCGCGGCACGACGAGGACCGTGAGCTCAGCCTGGGACTTATCCGGGCTTCCTTTGCTTTTATTTGGCTGCCTCGGGCCAAAGGAGAACTGTCAACTTTTGCTACAGATGTAGAGGGGCAGGCCCCCATTGGAGCCGGCCGCAAGGATATATGGAATGACATAGATTCCCTCCAATCTATCCAGAAGGGCTCTCCTCTAACCCACCTTACCGGAAGTCAATTGTCCCGTGTTCAGAACTGAATGGCGGCTTATGAATGGGACCGAGGCATCCTTCTCCGGAAATGGGCCGATGAGACGAGGAAAGTGGTTCCTCCTCCAGCAGATCGGGAAACACTCATTGTTCGGCTTCACCAGCAATGCGAGCACTTCGGACAGAAACAAACCACCTCGCTAGTCACACGGTCGTATTGGTGGCATGGGTTGCGGGCCCAAGTCAATCGTGTGGTGCAGACGTGCCCTTCCTGTGACCGGGTAAAAGCAACTTTTGACAAAAAGGGTGGGACTGTGCTTCACTCCCTCCCCATCCGGGGGATGTTTTACAGATGGTCACTGGATCTGCTAGGACCACTTCCCACTAGCCGGAGGGGGAACCTTTTTGTTCTGGTCATGATTGAACACTTCTCTAAATGGATTGAATTGGTGGTTCTTCCCCGAAAGGAGTCGAAAGCTATCGCGGACGCATTCTTACAGAGAGTGTTGTCTCAATTTGGAGCACCGGCCGAAGTTCTGACGGATCAGGGGTCAGAGATGCCGGAGAATTTTCTAACCTTCTAGAGAAGTGCCTCATTGACCACAGGTTGACCAGCCGAGACCACCCCCAAGAGGACGGATTGGCCGAGAGGTGCGTACAGATAGTGAAGAGGTCACTACGGAAATATGCGGTGGAAGATTATTTGGGGGAATGGGACACACCGGTGCCTTGGATTGCCATGGGGTACAGGTTGTTGAAATTATTATTTTTATATGGTATTTTCTAGGTGTGAACTTAGTACAAATAGAAAAGGTGGACAGCCTGCCTCCGCCTCCTCTCTCTTCACCCATACTTGTCGTAGTCACTGAGGAATAGAGAGGGTGGCTGAGCCATGGCTGTCCTAGCTTAAGCATGCAGGGCTAAAGAGTGACTTATGTCACTCTCAACAAAAGGTTGAGTCCGGCAGGACTCGAACCTCCGACCGGTAGAGCGCGGCTTAGCCATTAGCTCTAACCAGTCTGTCGTAGAAGTCCGTTAGCATACATTAGGTTTGATATTTACTTAAACAATGTTACGTCTATGAATTCGATTAACGGAATTACGAACGAAAGAACACGGAACTGTTGGATTGGCACGTGAAGCCGGTCCAATACGGGGTAGAATATGGAAATATCCATACTCGAGCCGCCTGAATAGATGGGTACGGACCCGCCAGTCTCAACATCGAGCTGGTGGCACAGTGGTAGTGCGTTCGCAGCTGAAGTGAAAGGTCCCAGGTTCGAACCCTTGCCGGCTCAATTTTCCCAAGTGTGGGACATGCCGAATCCCGGATTTCTAGGAAATCTAACAGGAACCAAGTATTATATAGTGCGAACATTATCTCGCACGCAAACAAATGAATCGGACATTTGTTTTCGACGGCGGACATTTAATTTCGAATCTGATCCGACGGCGTACATCAATGCCGAGATCACGGAATGGTAACTTTTGGCATTTATGGACGTGGCGTGACGTGGCGCCACGCAGAGGGATGACATTTGGTCGCAGGAATTCCGGCGAACATCAGGACAAGTGAAAAGTGGACACGCATCCACTTAATGGCGTTGCCGTACATGGGTCGTACAGAAAGTACATCGACCATAGTACTTTTCTGTACTCTACAGTGATTCGATTGGTTCGTACTTCAGTAGATAGGGTTTGTGAGAGGGATTTAGGACTTAGAGAATTTTGGTAGATAGGAACCTCTCTCTCTTTGAGAGTTTGTATAAACTTGGCATCTTTGCCGACTCATAACTTATCGGCTGGTTGGCCGTTTTCAGTGATTCTTTTTGCTACGGACTCAGGGGAGTCCAAGCTACACAGAGGTGCTGTCAAATTGTCTATTTGCCTTCTTGGGCAGTAGTGGTTGTGGCTTAAAGTGGGTTAGTTAAATACTATCTAGAGGCTTCCTGTATTCTGTGGTCCAATGGAGGACACAGAATTGCAGGTTATGGGCCCACCCTCTAGGGTGCCCACCTTCAATGGATCAAGGTTCATCTATTGGGAAGCCATGATGATGGGAGCTTTGTGTGAAAAACGATACTGGGGTATCGTTAGTGGACAAGTGAAACGTCCACCTTCGGGAACTCCACCAGGATTTGGGGGAGTAAGGTTTTCTGCAACAACGGCTGCCTCAGCGGAAGAGGCAGATGATGGGGACAGCAATGTGTCCGAAAAAGAAAAAGGGAAGGAGACACCTCTCACTCCTATTGCCACAATATCGGGAGCGGCGACCGTGAAGACCGTGGAGAACGATACTCAAATGTGGGAGGATGTAAACATGGCTGCCAAGAACTTCATTCTGAGGCACCTCACTCAAGGTTTGGCCACTCCTCATCATCACATATACAAGGCCAAGGAGTTGTGGATGAATTTGGTTGAGATTTATAGAGCTGGAACTATTTAGGAGCTCCAGTTGGCTGAGCAAAAGCTAATGAGTTACACTTACAAAGGAGGAAAGATGTTAGATAACTGTAATGATCTTTCTTGTTTGTATATGGAAATGGAAAGTGTCGGGTGGACAGGTACAATGAAAATGAAAGTTAACACCCTTATCATGAAATTACCAGATGAGTTCGAAAACATAGTGTACCGAGTACAGGGAATGCCTGATAGTTCATGGAAATGGTGTTGTTCTGAGACAAGTGTTGGTACTGAAGATGAAGAAGATGCAGCTGTAGTCATCGTAGAACAAATCAAGAGAGGAAGCTTCCACAAATACCGATGGCTGAACAGCAACTTTGACAGACTATAACTTTCAGAAAAACGCTCCAAACGTCCTGAAACTTTGCCACAATGTAGATAACATACAAAGGAACACACACAAAATATTTCAATCAATTCCGCTCACAAATCTGTGAGATATGTAGAAATGAAATTACATAAAACTGAGTGTACAGTTTTCATATCATTTGTTCCTAAAAATCAAATTCACTAAGTCCTACTTTTATACACCGAAACTACACTAAGCTGTACGGAGGCATTCCAGCCGTACATCTAACATTCTATCACAAATATTTACACCGAAGTTCAGACAACGTAAAGTGATAATGATCTAGTCACGCCTCGTCACTATTTGTTGGCGGCGGCTGTCAGCGGTCCGATTAGAGGATTTGGCACCGTAGAATTGACTTCACGAAGTCCACTGGTCCTGCCGAATTTCCGTACGTCCACGGAGGACATACTCACGCATTCTCCCAAGTGACGACACGTGTCCCAAGTGTGAATGAACCGTGAACTCCCAACTTCACTGTCACACTAATTTCGGTAAGTACTGAACCGAACTCAACCAAAAATAGCTTAAGTCCTGAACAGCTCTCTTTCACAGCTGAGGCATAAAGAGGACTAAATCTTTCTAAAAACAACAAATGGAACACAGTAGTCAGGATGATACTTGTGCAGGAAAACACAATGGAGATTAGGAGAGGAGGAAAGAGCATTCAAGCTCTAGCAATAGGAGGGGACCGATGGGGGAAGGACCCAAAGAAACCTGATAGAGGGGAAAAATATCATTCTGGGGGACATAGGCCCCCAAAGGGTCTTTGTCATTATTGCAAAAAGCCGGGACACTTTATTGCAGATTGTGTCAAGCTATCAGAGCTGAGGCTCCAAGAGAACCGTGGAGGGGGTTCTTTCGGAGGGAAGAAAAAGGCACTTGTGGTTACAAAAGTGTCAGGAGAAACCGAGGATGAGTCCTCTGAGGAGGATGGGGAGCTTCTTCTTGACGAGAGTTTGGAGGAGAAGGAGATTCCTAGGAGGCAGAAGTGTGCCCTTGGAGCCATCCGGGAAGCTCTACAAGAAGGATGGATCATCGATTCAGGTGCATCCATGCATATGTGTCGTGATAAAGAACTCTTCACTAAGTTAAGAAAGATTCCTACTGTAGAGATAGAGTATGGGGATGTGAGAGTGGTTACTACAGATCTAATGGGATCAGTAGATTTGAAAGTCTTAGTGGAGGGTAAGACTTCTATACTTACATTCTCAGATGTACTTTACATTCTTCAGCTGAGTAAAAATCTTGTCTCTACGTCTGTGTTAGATGACAAAGAGTTTGATACTTTCACTAGAAAGGGAGTCTTTACAACTAAGTATGGGGATGAAGTTTACTTCATAGCAGATAAGGGTAGCCAAGGAATGTTTAGGCTTAACTTGAGTAATGAAAAGAAGAATGCTTACTATGTTGGTGTTCCTAAGGTGATGATTTGGCACAAGCGGTTGGGGCATGTGCATTTTGATAGGATAAGGGAAATGAAAAATCTTGGGGTAGTAGATGGCATTCAATTTGGGGATAATAAGATGATGGATGATTGTAGTGGTTGTGCTCAAGGTAAGGCTCACAGACTTCCCTTTCCCAAAGCCGCCACATATAGAGGTGAGAAAGTGTTAGATTTGGTTCACACAGATATTTGGGGACCTGCAAAAGTACCTTCGGTTGGAGGAAAGAGGTTTATGATGAAAATAACTGATGATTGGTCTAGATACTCTACAGTCTACTTTTTGAAAAATAAGTCTGAAGCATCAACTTACTTCAAAGAATATAAAGCCTGGAGTGAGAAGTTGCATGAAACCCCTATTAAGAGGATAAGGAGTGATAATGGGGGGGAATATACCTCTAACCAATTTGAGGAATATCTGAAAGATGAGGGAGTGCAACACCAGAAAACTGTACCATATAACCCAGAACAAAATGGGGTAGCTGAGAGGTTGAATAGAACACTAGGTTATAGTGCATACAGTATGTTGGCAGACAAGAAAATAGGAAAGAGATTTTGGGCAGAGGCAATGAACTGTGCCAACTATATTAAGAATACAGTCCTTAACTCAGCTGTAAAGGGAGTGACACCTTATGAGAGATGGGTTGGAAGGAAACCAAATATCTCACACCTTAAAGTATTTGGTAGCCAAGTTTACAGTCTTGACACGGATAGAAAAAACTGGAAACTAGATGCTAAGGGAAAACCTGGATACTTTGTGCGATATGATGAGGATGTTAAGGGATATAGAGTCTATGACTTTGCAAAGAAAGATATCATTCTGGTCAAACACCTAGTTGTCATGGTTGACCCTTTCAAATATACAAAGAAGATAGAAATCAGATTTGAGTCCGAGAGTGAGGAGAACTCGGTCGTTACCGAAAAGGACATGAACAAAACCGTGATTGCAGATTTAGGGGAGATCCGAAATACAGCAGACTTACCGGAAATCTCACATACTCCTAGGGAGATGAGGAGATAGAATAAGTGGGACTAGAACCGGCTCTCACGAATAAGGGAGCCGATGAGATAGTGAGAAGAAATCCACGACTTCCATCTATTCCAGCTTCAGAGTTTGAGGGAGGAAGGAGGAGCAGCAAACGGATACAAGAAAAACAAGCCACTTATAAGGTAACTAAGCTATCTCACCCAGATGAGCCTCAGTCTTACTCAGAGGCAGTGAATAGTCTAGAGAGAAAGATTGATTAGAGCCATAAATGATGAGATGGCTTCTATCATGGAAACAAATACTTGGGAACTAGCGGATTGCCCTCCAGACAGAAAACATATTGGGTGTAAATGGGTATTTAAACTAAAACTGAACCTAGATAACACCATTGAGAGATATAAGGCTCGATTGGTAGCGAAGGGGTTCACCCAAAAAGAGGGGATTGACTATCAGGAGACCTTTGCTCCAGTTGTTCGGTTCCCCTCAGTAAGAATTCTCCTCAGTCTCGCAGCAGCGGAAGATATGGAAATTCACCAGATTGACATTAAGACTGCTTTTCTTAATGGTGAGTTGGAGGAGGAAATTTTTATGAGACAACCCGAGGGGTTCGTGGAAGAAGGAGAAGAGAGCAAAGTCTAAAGACTCATAAAGTCCCTATATTGACTGAAGCAAGCTCCCGGACAGTGGAATAAGAAACTAGATGAGTTTCTTACAGGTCAAGGATATATCCGTATCAGTTCTGACCATTCTATCAATATGTTTGAAGATGAGAATGGTGTAATTTTTATTGAAATTTATGTGGATGATTTGCTTGTGTTGAGTAAATCTTTGGAAAAAATCAATAAGTTAAAGAAAGATCTTGGAAGTAGATTTGATATGATGGATTTAGGGGAGGCAAGATATATTTTGGGGATTCAGATGGAGAGAGATAGGGGAAAAATTGTTATCAGACTCACTCAGAAGGAAGCAATAGGTAATATGCTTGAGAAATTCCAAATGGAAAATTCTAACAGTTGTACCACTCCCATAGACTTCAAAAAAATAAGTGATGGGAGTGTAGTAGAAGAAGTGATGATCTTAGATGATCAAATGAGTCCAAAAGAGAGAGAATTTATGAAGTCTATCCGTTATAGACAGGTCGTAGGAAGTTTAATCTATTTTCTGAATTGTACTAGACCGGACATAGTGGGAGCAGTTGGAGTACTCAGTAGGAGTCTTAATGATCCTAGGAAGAGAAACTGGGAGGCAGCCAAAAGAGTCATGAGATATCTAGTAGGAACCAGGGAGTTATGGTTTCATTTGGGAGGGGAGCACTCTGATATCACCACTTCGAGTGATGCCAGTTATGGGGATGCACCTATGAGAAGATGCGTTTCTGGGTATGTGTTGTATGTTGGGGAAGGTGCATGTTGTTAGAGCAGTAAGCAACAAAAGGTTGTTGCTCAGTCCACTATGGAGGTTGAGTACATGGCCTCTTGTTTTGCTGCGAAAGAGTTAATGTGGGTCAAGTCCTTGCTGCAAGAACAGGGGTATCTGATAGAGAGAGTGCATGAAGTGTTTTGTGATAATCAAGCTGCAATTGCAATTGCAGCTAATCTAAAACATCATTTTAAGGCTAAACATATGGACATAAGATTAAGTTTTGTAAGAGAAAAAGTTGAGAATAAAATCGTGAATCTTATATATAGACTTGATGAGGAAATGGTAGCTGATATGATGACAAAACATGTGCCTTCTCCCAAGTTAAAATATTGCTGGAAAAGTGTGGATTAAAAATGAAATTTAAATTAGACTAGAAAATAAGGGGAGTGTTGAAATTAGTAGTTTTATTTGGTATTTTCTAGGTTTGAATTTAGTACAAATAAGAAAAAGAAAAAGATGGACAGCCTGCCTCCGCCTTCTCTCCCTTCCCACCATACTTGTCGTAGTCACCGAGGGATGGAGAGGGTGGCTAAGCCATGGCTGTCCTAGCTTAAGCAGGCAGGGCTAAAGAGTGACTTATGTCACTCTCAACAAAAGGTTGAGTCCGACAGGACTCGAACCTCAGAGCGGCAAAGCACGGCTTAGCCGTTAGCTGTAACCAGTCTGTCGTAGGAGTCCGTTGAGATACATTATGTTTGATTATTATTTATACAATGTTACGTGTATGAATTCAATTAACGGAATTACAAACAAAAAAACATGGAACCAAGTATTATATAGTGCGAACATTATCTCGCACGAAAACAAATGAATCAGACATTTGTTTTGACGCCAAACATTTAATATTGAATCTGATCCGACGGTGTACATCAATGCCGCGATCGCGGAATGGTCACTTTTGGCGTTTATGGACGTGGCGTGACGTGGCGCCACGCGGAGGGATGACATTTGGTCGCAAGAATTCCGGCGAACATAAGGACAAGTGAAAAGTGGACACGCGTCCACTTAATGGCGTTGCCGTATATGGGCCGTACAAAAAGTACATCGATCATATAACTTTTCTGCACTCTACAGTGATCCGATTGGTTCGTACTTCAATAGATAGGGTTTGTGAGAGGGATTTAGGACTTAGAGAATTTTGGTAGATAGGAACCTCTCTCTCTTTGAGAGTTGTATAAACTTGGCATCTTTGCCGACTCATAACTTATCGGTTGGTTGGCTGTTTTCAGTGATTATTTTTGCTACGGACTCAAGGGAGTCCAAGCTACACAGGGGTGCAGTCAAATTGTCAGTTTGCCATCTTGGGCACCAGTGGTTGTGGCTTAAAGTGGGTTAGTTAAATACTATCTAAAGGCTTCTTGTATTTTGTGGTCCAATGGAGGACACAGAATTGCACAGGTTTAGCAGGCAGGCATCTCTCCACTCCTATAGCCCTTACTTCATTCTCTTCGGCAGACATCCCATCCTACCAGGGGCTGCGTCGGCTCAGGTGGTTGTGCTTCCGGAGATGGACAACCGGGGGACGGTAGAGAAATTGATTGCCGACAGGGCCAAGGTATTTCAGCGGGAAATACCTCTGGCCATGGGCAATTTACAGGCTGCTCAGCACAGAGATCAATTTGACACCTTGCGACAAGAATTCGAGGAGTACCGTGAGGAGACATACAGCATGCTCCAGCAGTTGCAGTTTCCCTCAGTAAGCAAGGTTCAGCGAGACGTTGAATCCTTAGTGGGAGAAATTGTAATAGGGTTACAGGGTTGAGTGCTTAGTGGCTAGAAACTAGGTTGCTATAGTTGCGGTTGCAGAGGAGCGAAGTTGCGATTCCAGTCCAGCGCAACATACCAGCATAACAACTTAGTTGAATAACGTAACGCAGCAGAGCTACGCAGCGTGGCAGTATAGCAACGCCGCTGAATGTAGATTTAACTGTATAGTTATAGAAGGATATTTTAGATAGATCTCGGTTGACCGTGAAGGTCCACGTGTACACTTGTACAATATTAGGTTGACTAGCAGCTAGTTAGTTTAAATAGTGGAGCAGACGTAGTAAAAAGATAGACTCTTTAGGTAGACCTTTACAGTGAACTGTAAACTTGTTATCTCCCTCCTGATTAATAAAGCTTGGCCTTTATCTGTGGGTGCTGTGTACTCGTGCTGTTACTATGGGGAGGTCCTTGGAGCTTTCCGCTGTGCATTGTGGTATTTTGTTCCTTTTACATTGGTATCGGAGCTATCCCCTGTGACTCGACAGCATAGGAGAACACGACGTATCTACCACGGAAATGTTAGCGCAAGTTTTTCGGGAGTTGGAAAACGTAAGATTACAAAATGCTCAACTAAGTAACACCGTCGCAACCTTAGAATCTCGTCTTGGTGAACGACCTCATGGAGGCATAGAGAGAGACTTAAGGAGACCAAAGTTTAGACTTCTCGATGAGTTTGACCCGGCCAGACAAAAGAATCTTGATGCGTGGCTATTCTCCATTGCGAATTACCTTGAGAATTTCCGTAGCCTGTCGGATCGTGAGAAGATTCATTATGCGGGTGGACTTCTAAAAAGGGCAGCGGGAGCATGGTGGAGGACGATGGTAGAAAACGATGAGATGCCGTTTATTTGTCCCTTTTCATTCAACTCCTCCATGACTCTTGGCAACCCGTCAATACGGTTAAGGCTGCAGTGGATAAGATCGTGAATTTGAAGCAACGAACCTGCGTGTTGGAGTAAACGCAACGGTTCTTGGAGTGCAAGGTGCAAATACCCACGATGACGGAGATGAAGCCGTGGATTGTTACGTGAAGGGGCTTAAAGCATCCATTTGGAGGGATGTGGAGCAATGGCTCGCCTGGGAAAGTACGTCTCCTAGTCTATCGACCATTATTCAGTTTGCGGAATTGACCGATTCAGTGGACTTAATCTTACGTAGACCTTATCATTATGGGTCGAGTAGCGGCGGGGGAGGTCAACGTGATGATGGTCCAACCCCCATGGAGCTCGAAGCAATTGATGAGAATAAGGAGGTGGTCAACATGTTGCGGAAGAAAACGAAGATTACCAAAGGCAAGACCAATGATTTGTTGCCCGAGGAGCTCCAACGGAGGAAGCAAATCGGCCTATATTTCCACTGCGGTTCCCCAGACCATATGACCCGAGAATGTCCAAAAAAGAGAGGTATTAGGGAAGGCAAACTTAACGTCATGAGGTTAGCAGGTCAACAAGGAGATCCCTTAATATTTCAAGGTCGGATCGGAGTGAGCGCTGCTAGCTTCATGGTGGACTCCGACGCATCGAGGAACTTCATCAACGAGGTGACGGTGAAGAAGTTGAAACTCCCTATTGTAGTGCTAAAGGATTGTCAGTAAGTGTAATTAGCCGACGGAAGCTCTCTATCCATTACTCATCGTACTCCGAGGTTACGTGTCAGAACTGGGAAGTTCCAATGGTATGACACCCTTCACGTATTACCGCTTGGAGACCATGAAGTAATCTAGGGGAAATCGTGGCTGCAAAAATGGAACCCGACGATCGATTAGAGAAGTGGCGACATGAGAGTTAAGAAAGGTGAAAAAGAGTTTGAGGTAAAGGCGCGAGCGGCTGGTAAGGGATCCGAAGAGGGATGCCTGCTTTCAGCCTTATCGTTGAAAAGGGCACTCAAGAAAGGGGTGACAATTGGTATGGCGATCGTCCAACCTATGGAGGAGGCGAAGGAAGGGGTTCCGGAAGAATGGAGTAAAAATGACCCCGACTTCGACTCGAAAAAGGGTGACGACATCGGAAAGACTTCCGTAGAGGCCCCGGAAGTCGTGACAAAACTTCTCGAGGAGTATATTGATGTTTTTCCCCCGATGCTCCTAGAAGGCTTACCTCGAAAGCGCGAAGTAGATAATAAGATAGAGCTTGTTCTCGGAGCAGTTGCCCGGCAAATCGGATGTATAAGATGAGCTACACCGAATTAGATGAACTCAAAAAGCAGCTTGCGGAGTTGGTCGAAGCCGGAGCAATCGAACCGAACAAGTCACCGTATGGAGCCCCCGTCCTCTTCGTAAATAAGAAGGATGGAGGTTTTTGGATGTGTGTGGACTACCGAGCGCTAAACAAGTTAACAGTGAAAAATGCGTACCCTCTATCGAGGATAGACGAACTGTTGGATCGACTACGAGGTGCTAAATACTTTTCGAAGATAAACCTACGAAGTGGCTATGACCAAATCAGAATTGCTGAGGAAGATGTGGAAAAGGCGGCATTTAGAACTCGGCTGGGTCATTTCCAATTTCGGGTTATGCAGTTCGGATTGACCAACGCACCGGCAACCTTTATGCATTTGATGAATTCCATCTTTCGGCAATATTCTGACGCCTTCGTAATTGTCTTCTTAGATGGCATCTTGGTGTAAAGCAAGACGCTGGAGGATCATATGAAGCACCTGCAAACAGTATTACAAGTCCTTCGGGAGAACAAGTTATACGGGAAGAGGAGTACATGTGACTTTTTCAAGGAGAAAATTGAGATTTTGGGTCATGTGGTGAGCCAGGATGGAATCGCAGTGGATCCCAACAAAACTAGGGCGATGAAGGAGTGGCCCTAGCCGACGAACATTACGTAGTTACGGAGCTTTCTTGGATTATGCTCCTTTTATCGCGGTTTTGTCGAAGGTTTTGCAAAAAATGCTGCACCACTCACCGAATTACTTAAAAATGACGTGCCCTACGATTCGCACACGGCGCAAAGGGCAGCCTTTAACACGCTAAAGGAGCGGTTGGTTACTGCCCTTGTGTTAGCTGTGCCTGACCTGGAATTACCTTGGACGATAATCACCGACGTTAGCGATACGGCTATTGGAGCGATCCCTATGCAGGATCAAAGAAAAGAACTTCAACCCATTGCCTATGACAATCGGAAACTTAAGGCAGCGGAGCTTAACTAGGCTACCCATGAAAAAGGAGACAATCGCCATTATTAATGCGCTGGAAGTTTGGAAATGTTATGTCCAAGGGAAGCGGATCACAATCATCACCGATCACTACGCCCTGTAGTATCTCTAGACACAGCCGAACTTGTCGAAGAAACATGTACGATGGATGACATTTCTTCAGACTTTCGAACCATAGTTAACTATTGAATATAAACCGGGCAAGACAAACCCGACGGATGCGCTGTCAAGAAGACCCGGAGTAGCTCCGCATGTAACAGAGAAACGGTGGCAAGCATCGAAGGATGGGAACGTAGACTCGATGAAAAAGAACACCGCAACGTCGGGCACAGCTGAGGATCCCAAACTCAGCGCATTGACTAGTACGGTAAAAGTGGACGAACAATGGTTAAGTAGGATCAAGGCCGCATACGATGAAGACGAGACAATCAAGGAACTTCTTAAACAGAAGGTATTAGTTCGAACCGCCTAAAGGGATCTACCGACTTCCCTCCATCCATAGGTACCAGATGTTTAACTAATATTATATCTTCTCTCTTTAGATCATAT
>JBBHKE010003506.1:30121-50372 GCA_037447655.1 Zygnema cylindricum
TTTTGTTGGCGTGCACAGCGACTCCGGATAATGTCCGGCTTGTACTGAACGCTGTAAGGTCTCATACAAGCCTTCACACTGAGGACACTATCCTTGTTTAGTCTTAGCCCTGTTGTTCCAGAAAATGTTGGGCAAGGGTATGTTAAACAAAGAACCCTCCGCTAGAGCTACCTAAAGTAACATCGAGGGTGCGACTGATTCCTCCCGATACTGAGTTAGAAGCAGCAGCACCTAATAAACACGGTCGCTGACGATCTTCTTCGGAAGTCCGTGGTGGCGGAATATCTCCCGAAAGAATAAGTCCGCGACATCTCGCGCAGTGGCTGTGGTTGACGTGGGTAGGAAATAGGCCATTTTCGTCAAATAATCCACGACGACGAAGATTGAGTCATAGCCCTCCTTAGTCAGCGTGGGAGCTACAATGAAATCCATCGAGATCGCCTCCCAAGAAACAAATTGTATGGGAACGGGTTGTAAAAGACCTTGTTGTCCCGATTCTGATTTGTTCCTATCACAGGAGTCACACTTCCGAACATACTCTGGAATGTCGCAAGTCATGTTCGGCCTGTAATAGGCCTCAGCGACACGTGCGGTTGTTTTTTCCCGCCCAAAATGTCCACTGAGCGGCTCGTCATGGCTCATTTTAAGTATCACATGACGTAACTCCGTATTTATTGGAACGTAAAGTCGTGTTGTCTGACTCGGTCTCTACCGCCACATACCATTGGCGGTTCGAATTAATATTTTCCGTTTAATAAGTTCCTTCATTGTCTCGTCTTTGTCGTACGCGACCTTGATCCTACTTAGCCACTGCTCGTCCACTTGCACCGTACTAGTGACTGCGCTGAGTTTCGGATCTTGCGCTGCCTCCAATGTTGCGGTGTTCTTTTTCACAGAGCTTACGTCTAAATCCTGCGATGTTTGCGATCGTTGTGCCACTGGAGCAGCGACTCACAGCGCGTCCGGCGGGTTCGTCTTGCCTGGCTTGTACTCAATGACAAGTTGCAGCCCGACGATTTGAAGAAATGTCATCCATCGCACTTGTTTCTTGGACAACTTCGGTTGCAGGTACTGTAGGGCGTGGTGATCCGTGATAACTGTGATCCGCTTCCCCTGAACGTAACATTTCCAAACGTCCAGCGCATTGATGATCGCAATTGTATCCTTTTCATGGGTGGCCCAGTTAAGCTCCGCTGCCTTTAGTTTTCGACTGTCGTAGGTAATGGGTTGTAGGCCTTTTCCTTGATCGCGCATAAGGATCGCTCCAATAGCCGTATCGCTGGCGTCTGTAGTTATCGTCCAAGGTAAGTCCAGGTCGGGAACAGCTAACACAGGGGCGGTAACCAACCGCTCCTTTAGCGTGTTAAAAGCTGCCCCTTACGCCGATTTCCACTCGTAAGGCACGTCATTCTTGAGTAGTTGCGTGAGTGGTGCAACGATTTTTGCAAAACCTTCGACAAAACGTCGATAGTAGGAGCATAATCCCAGAAAGCTCCGTAATTGCGTAATATTCAACGGCTGCGGCCACTCGTTCACTTCCCTCGTATTGTTCGGATCCATTGCGATTCCGTCTCGGCTCACCACATGGCCTAGAAAATCAATTTTCTCCTTCAAGAAGTCACATTTACTCCTCTTTGCATACAACATATTTTCCCGAAGGATTTGTAGGTGTGTTCGTAAGTGCGTCATATGATCCTCCAGCGTTCGGCTATACACCAAAATATCGTCGAGAAAGAGGATTACAAAAGCATCCAGATATTGCCGAAAGATGGAGTTCATCAGATGGATAAACGTTGCCGGCCCATTGGTTAACCCGAACGGCATTACCCGAAACTGGAAATGGCCATACCGAGTTCTAAACGCCGTCTTTTCCACATCCTCCTCGACAATTCTAATCTGGTGATAACCGCTTCGCAGATCTATCTTCGAGAAATATTTAGCACTTCGAAGTCGGTCCAACATTTCGTCTATTCTCGGTAAAGGGTACGCATTCTTGACCGTTAACTTGTTTAGCGCTCAGTAGTCCACAAACATACGAAAACCTCCATCTTTTTTATTCACGAAGAGAACGGGAGCTCCATACGGTGACTTGCTCGGTTCTATTGCTCCGGCTTCGACCAACTCCGCGAGTTGCTTTTTGAGTTCGTCTAATTTGGTGTAACTCATCTTGTACATCCGATTAGCCGGGGGTACCGCTCCGGGAACAAGTTCTATCTTGTGGTCTACTTCGCGCTTCGGAGGTAAGCACTCGGGGAGCTTCGGGGGAAAAACATTTATATACTCCTCGAGAAGTTTTGTCACGACTTCCAGGGCCTCTTCGGAAGTCTTTCCGGTGTCGTCTCTTTCTTTCGAGTCGAAGTCGGGTTCCTTCTTCTTCCATTCCTCCGGAATCTCCTCCTTCGCCTCCTCCATGGGCTGGACGACCGCTACACCAATAGTTTCCCCTTTTCTGAGTGCCCTCTTAAGCTGTAAAGCCGAAAGTAAACGTCCCTCTTCCGCTCCTTTACCAACCGCTCCCGCTTTTACCTCAAACTCTTCTTCACCCTTCGTCACTCTCATGGCCCCACTTCTCCAATCGATCGCCGGATTCCATTTTTGCAGCCACGGCTTCCCCAAGATTACCTCATGGTCCCCAAGAGGTAATACATGAAGAGTGTCGTACCATCGGAATCTCCCGATTCCGACGCGTAACCTCGGAGTACGATGGGTAATGGATAAGGAACTTCCGTCTGCCAATTGCACCGATTGCTGATCCTTAAGTACCACGAAAGGATGTTTCAACTTTTTCACCCTCGCCTCGTTGATGAAATTTCCCGATGCTCCGGAGTCCACCATGAATCTAGTTGCGCGCACTCCGATTTGACCCCGAAATATCAAACGGTCTCCTCCTTCACCAGCTAACCTCATGACGTTTCCATTTCCTGGATTTTTCCGTTTTGGACATTCACGTGCCATATGGTCCACTGAACCGCACTGGTAGCATAAGCCATTTTGCCTCCTCCGTTGGAGCTCCTCGGGGGACAAGTTGTTGGTCTTGGTCTTGATAGTTTTCTTCTTTTTCCGCAGTACATTGACCACCTTCTTATCCTCATCAATTGCTCTGAGCTCCATGGGAGTTGGACCATCGTCTCGACGACCCCCTCCACCGCTACTCGACCCATAACGATAAGGTCGTAGGAAGGTGAAGTCGACTGAATCGGTCCGCTCAGCAAACTGAATGATCGTTGAGAGACTAGGAGTTGTGCTTTCCCGAGCGAGCCATTGTTCCACATCCCTACGAATGGAGGATTTGAGCCCTTTCACGTAGCGATCCACAACTTCATCCTCCGTCATCGTAGGGATTTGAACCTTGCACTCCAAAAACCGTTGCATAAACTCCAACACCGAAGTTCGTTGCTTCAACACAGCGATCTTATCTCTTGCAGCTTTAACTGTATTAACAGGCTGCCTGCAATTCTGTGTCCTCCATTAGACTACAGAATACAGGAAGCCTCTAGATAGTTATTAACTAACCCACTTTCAATGGCAACCACTGCTACCCTAGCAGACAAGCAGACAATCTGACTGCACCCCTGTGCAGCCTGGACTCCCCTGAGTCCGTAGAAAAAGAAATCTTTGAAAACGCCCAACCAGGCGATAAGTTATGAGGTGGCAAAGATGCCAATTTATACAAACTCTGAGAGAGAGAGAGGACTATCTACCTAATTTTTCCTAAGTCCTAGTTTTTCCTAGTTCTCTCTCACAGCTCCTATCTACTGCTTGTACAAACCAATCGCAAGACTGTATAGTACGAGAAAGTACTACTACCGATGTACTTTCTGTACGGCCTCTATACGACAAAGCCATTAAGCAGACGCGTGTCCATTTTCCACTTGTCCGTACGTTCCTCGAAATTCCGGCGACTGAATGTTATCTCTCCACGTGGCGCCAGGTCATACCACGTCACTAAATGCCAAAGTGACCATTCCGGGATTTCAGCGATGATGTGCGCCGTTAGATTTGACGCGAAGTTTAATCTCAGCCGTAATAAATACTTGAGCGATATTTGTTTCGCTGTCGAAACAAAATGCGCGATATCCGTTTCAAATGAGTATAGTACTTCGTACACTTTAAAACTGTATCTATGCGTGGCGTAAAGAGTTTCAGTTAAATGATTTCTGTATAACACAATAGTTTAAATATTAATGAAACCGTATATCTCCTAACGGACTTCTAAGACATACTGGTTAGAGCTAACGGCTACGCTGCGCTCTGCCGGTCGGGGGTTCAAGTCCTTCCGGACTCAACCTTTTGTTGAGAGTGACTTAAGTCACTCTTTAGTCCTTCCTATGGAGCTGAGGCAGCCATGGCTCCATTGCTCTCTCTCTCTTCTTCAGTGACTACAACAAGTATGGGGGCGAGAGAGAAGAGATGGAGACAAACTGCCTACATTTTCTTTATATGTTTTCTGCTATTTAATTTAGACCTATAAAATACAGTAAAACTTCTTATTTCAACACTCCCCTTATTTTCTAGTCTAATTTTAGCTTTTCTTTTAATCCACATTTCCCCCTACAATATTTTAACTTTGGAGAGGGCACAGGTTTGGTCATCATGTCAGCCACCATTTCCTCATCAGATCTCTATACAAGATTCACTATTTTATTCTCCACTTTTTTTCTAACAAAACTTAATCTTATGTCCATATGTTTAGCCTTAAAATGATGTTTTGGATTGGTTGCAATTGCTATGGCCGCTTGATTATCACAAAACACTTCATGCACTCCCTTCTTCATATACCCCAGTTCATGCAGCAAGGACTTGACCCACATCAACTCTTTCACAGAAGAACAAGAGGCCATGTACTCAGCCTCCATAGCGGACTGAGCAACCACCTTTTGTTGCTTACTGCTCCAACAGCAAGCACCTTCCCCAACATACAACACATACCCAGAAGTGCATCGTCTCATAGGTGCGTCCCCATATCTGACGTCACTCCAAATAGTGATGTCAGTGTGCTCCCCTCCCAAATGCAACCATAACTCACTAGTTCTCACCAGATATCTCATGACTCTTTTGGCTACCTCCCAGTATCTCTTCCTAGGATCATTAAGACTCCTTCTGAGTACTCCAACTGCTGCCGCTATGTTTGGTCTAGTACAGTTCATAAAATAAATTAAACTTCCTACGACCTGTCTATAAGGGATAGACTTCATAAATTCTCTTTCCTCTACACTCATCTGATCGTCTAAGATCATCACTCCTCCTTCTACACTCCCATCACTTCCATTTTTCAAGTCCATGGGAGTGGTACAACTGTTAGCATTTTCCATCTGGAATTTCTCAAGCATATTACCTATTGCTTCTGACTGAGTAAGTCTAATAATCTTCTTCCCCCTATCTCTCTCCATTTGAATCCCCAAAATATATCTTGCTTCCCCTAAATCCTTCATACCAAATCTGCTTCTAAGATCTTTCTTTAACTTATTGATCTTTTCCAAAAATTTACTCAACATAAGCAAATCATCCACATAAATTGCAATAAAAATGACACCATTCTCATCTTCAAACATATAGGTAGAATGGTCAGAGCTGATACGGATATATCCCAGACCGGTAAGAAACTCATCTAGTTTCTTATTCCACTGTTGGGGAGCCTGCTTTAGTCCATATAAGGACTTTATGAGCCTGCAGACTTTGCTTTTTTCTCCTTCTTCCACGAACCCCTCGGGTTGTCTGATGAAAAAATTTTCCTCTAACTCACCATTAAGAAAAGCAGTCTTAATGTCCATCTGGTGTATCTCCGTGTCTTCCGCTGCTGCCAGACTGAGGAGAATCCTTACTGATGGGAACCGAACAATTGGAGCAAAGGTCTCCTCATAGTCAATCCCCTCCTTTTGGGTGAACCCCTTCGCTACCAATCGAGCCTTATATCTCTCAATGGTATTATCTGGGTTCAGTTTTAACCCTAAATACCCATTTACACCCAATAGGTTTTCCGTCTGGAGGACAATCCGCTAGTTCCCAAGTATTTGCTTCCATGATAGAAGCCATCTCATCATTTATGGCTCTAATCCATCTTTCTTTCTCTGGACTATTCACTGCCTCCGAGTAAGACTGAGGCTCATCAGGGTGAGATAGCTTAGTTACCTTATAAGCGGCTTGATTTTCTTGTAATCTTTTGCTGCTCCTCATTCCTCAAACTCCGAAGCTGGAATGGATGGAAGTCTTAGATTTCTTCTGACTGTCTCATCGTCTCCCCTGTCCATGGAAATGGTTCTTGTCTCGCTTCTTCTATCTCCTCGAAATCCCTAAGAGTATGTGAGGTTTCCGGTGAGTCTCGTGTATCTTTGATCTCCCTTGAATTTGTAATCACGGTTTCACTCATGTCCCTTTCGAGAACGACCGAGTTCTCCTCACTTTCGGACTCAAATCTGATCCTTATCTTCTTTCTATATTTGAAGGGGTCAGATGACTTCCCTTCATCCATGACAACTAAGTGTTTGACCAGAATAATATCTTTCTTTGCTAAGTCATAGACTCTATATCCCTTAACATCCTCATCACATCCCACAAAGTATCCAGGTTTTCCCTTAGCATCTAGTTCCAGTTTTTCCTATCCGTGTCAAGACTGTAAACTTGGCTACCAAATACTTTAAGGTGTGAGATATCTGGTTTCCTTCCTACCCATCTCTCATAAGGTGTCACTCCCTTTACAGCTGAGGTAAGGACTCTATTCTTAATGTAGTTGGTACAGTTCATTGCTTCTCGCCAAAATCTCTTTCCTATTTTCTTGTCTGCCAACATACTGCATGCACTATCTCCTAGTGTTCGATTCAACCTCTCAGCTACCCCATTTTGTTCCGGGTTATATGGTATAGTTTTTTGGTGCTGCACTCCCTCATCTCTCAGATATTCCTCAAACTCGTTAGAGGTATATTCCCCCCCATTATCACTCCTTATCCTCTAAATGGGGGTTTCATGCAGCTTCTCATACCAAGCTTTATATTCTTTGAAGTAAGGTGATTCTTCAGACTTTGTTTTCAGAAAGTAGACTCTAGATTATCTAGACCAGTCATCATTTATTGTCATCATAAACCTTTTTCCTCCAACCGAAGGTACTTTTGCGGGTCCCCAAATATCTGTGTGGACCAAATCTAACACTTTCTCACCTCTATATGTGGCGGCTTTGGGAAAGGGAAGTCTGTGAGCCTTACCTTGAGCACAACCACTACAATCATCCATCATTTCATTATCCCCAAACTGAATGCCATCTACTACCCCAAGCTTTTTCATTTCCCTCAACCTATCAAAATGTACATGCCCCAACAGCTTATGCCAAATCATCACCTTGAGAACACCAACATAGTAAGCATTCTTCTTTTCATTACTCAGGTTAGGCCTAAACATTCTTTGGCTACCCTTATCTTCCGTGAAGTAAACTTCATCCCCAGACTTAGCTCTAAAGACTCCCAATCTGGTGAAGGTATCAAACTCTTTGTCATTTAACACAGACATAGAGATAAGATTAGATTTTTACTCAGCTGAGGAATGTAGAGTACATCTGAGAATGTAAGTATAGAAGTCTTACCCTCCATAGACTTTCAGATCTATTGATCCCACTAGATCTGTAGTAACCACTCTCCCATCCCCATACTCTATCTCTACAGTAGGTATCTTTCTTAGCTTAGTGAAGAGTTCTTTATCACGACACATATGCATGGATGCACCTCAGTTGATGATCCATCCTTCCTGTGGAGCTTCCCGAATTGCTCCAAGGGCACACTTCTGCCTCCGAGGGATCTCCTTCTTCTCCAGACTCTCGTCAAGAAGAAGCTCCCCATCCTCCTCACATGACTCATCCTCGGTTTCTCCTGTCATTTTAGTAACCACAAGTGCCTTTTTCTTCCCTTCGGAAGAACCCCCTCCATGGTTCTCTTGGAGCCTCAGCTCCGAGAGCTTGACACAATCTGCTATGAAGTGTCCCGGCTTTTTGCAAAAATGACAAAGACCCTTTGGGGGCCTCGTTCCCCCAGAATTATCTCTTTCCCCTCTATAAGATTTTTTCAGTTCCTTCCCCCATCGGTCCCCTCCTACTGCTAAAGCTTGAATGCTCTTTCCTCCTCTCCTAATCTCCAGTGTGTTTTCCTGCACAAGTATCATTCTAACCACTGTGTTCCATTTCGATGAACTATCAGGCATTTCCTGTACTCGGTACACTATGTTCTCTGTTGGAATTCAAGTATTTTCTAGGTCTAGAGATTGCAAAATAAAAAGCAAAATAGTAGATATTGACAGCCTACCTCTAACTCCTCCGCAAGTCCCCACACTTGTCGCAGTCACTGAAGACTGAAGGAGGAGTTAGCCATGGCTGCCTGTGCTGTCTAGAGGGAGACAGACAGTTGTTTTATAGGGGGTTTTCTCTAAAAGATAGTTTTGCCAGGTCCAGGATTTGATCCTGGTACCTGCCACTTGTCACACCCGCAATAGCCGGTAGTCTTATCCAGATAGTCTAAATTGTATTAGATATTATGAGGTATGATATTTATTTAAATAGTTACAATAAGAATAATTCATTTAACTAGAACTATATGCATACTGCATAGAAACAGTTGTGGAAAGTACGACGTACGGTACGATTACAAAATAAATACCGCGCAGTTTGTTTGACGCCGGAAAGAATACCGCGCAGGTATTTATGACGGCCACGATTGAAATCCAAATTTGATCGGACGGCCGCGAAAGATGCCGAGATCGCGGCGTACGATTTTGGCGGTTTGCGATCACCGCCACATTGAGTGACACGTGGTAACACTACATTGGATTGCGGCAACTCCGGAGATTACGGGAACAAATCCGGATATGACACGTGTCAACATTTTGGCCATGTCGTACAATGGCCGTACATAAAGTACACCGGCACCTGTACTTTTATGTACGATACAGTAATTTGATTGGTGCCGTACTTCAGTAGATAGAGTTTTAGAGAGGGAATAGGACTTAGATAAATTTTGGGTAGGCAGCTGCCTCTCCCAGAGAGCACCCTGTATAAATGGCAAACTTTGGGCAGCCATAACTATCAATTTACTTGACCATTTTCAGTGATTCTTTTTGCTGTGAACTCAGGGGATTCCAAGCTACACACGGGTGTAGTCGGTCAGAGTTTTTGTCTTCCAGGGTGGCTGTATTTCTAAGGGAAAGTCAAAGTGGGTGAATGTGTCCAAATCTCATATTCTAACTTTGCATTCTGTGGTGGAACTGAGCACACAGAAAGTGTTATTTCACAAGGGTGAATCTATATTGGGGTTCTGAGTGTCAAGGGGTCAGTCATTTGGGTTTATATCAACTTGGATTCGGCACTATCTAGATTAGCTTCTTTTGGATCTGCATACTCTGAGGGCCAATAGAGGTCTCAGAGTTTCAGGTTATGGGCCCACCATCTAGGGTGCCTATGTTCGATGGAACAGACTTCACTTATTGGGAGTTTACAATGGCGGGATTGCTTTTCGAGAAACACTTATGGGGAATTGTTTCGGGACAAGTGAGATGTCTGCCACCTGGCTTTGAAGGAGCTTACTATGGAGATTTATCTGAGGCTGCCCAGAATATCATTCGGAGCTCAGATGCAACGGAAGGTGAAGGGAAGAATCTTTCCGTGGATGGGGAAATAGGGGAGAAGGAAAAAGGGACACCTATGGTGAGGGGAGCTAGGCTCTCAGCTATGGTACCACATGTAGGGATTAAAACTGAAAAAAATGACAGAAAAATATGGGAATACAAAAACACTATAGCAAAACATCTCATACTTAGATATGTGTCTAAGTCGATAGCTATCACTCTTTTAAGTCTAACCAAGTCTTCAGAGATATCGGAAGTACTAATTCAGATTTATAAGAGTGAGACTATTCAGAGGCAGCAATTAGTAAATCAGGAAATAGATGCCTATGTTTATAAAGGCGGTAGCATGATAGAGTTTTGCAATGATATTGCTGCGTTATATGTTGAGCTAGCTAGTGCGGGATGTGTAGAATCTGAGGAGGGTAAGATTAATACACTACTTATGAAACTCCCAAGTGAGTACGAAAACATTATTTATCGTATGCAGGCAATGGATGGCTCCTCATGGACTTGGAGCTTTACCATGGGGATAATTCTTGTAAGGGAAAGCACTTTGGAGCTTCGTAGGGGAAGGGACAGGGTCAATGCTTTTTCAGCTGGTGGAGATTGGCGGAAGCGTGATGAGAGGAGCGGTGGTGACGAGCGGAAGCGTGATGAGAGGAAGAAAGACAAAGGTAAACCTTATCGGAACTTTGGTGGAAAAAGAGGGAGAGGAAAAGACACGGGAGCTTTGAAAAAAGGGGTTTGCTTCTTTTGTAGGGAACCGGGTCATTATATGGAGGAATGCCCATGTTTGGAAAACCTTAGAAGTTGGAATGTGGATGAGGAGGACGAAGATGAAGAGGAGAAAGAGGATGAAGAAAAATTAGAGCTTCTTCACATCGGTAGAATGGGGAAGGGAGAAAAGTACACAGAAATTGCTCGAAGGCAACAGTGTGCTTTTGGAGGTATAAGGGAAGTAAAGAGAGAAGAGGTACTTGAGGATGTCAAGGAGTGTAGAGTATATGATTTAGAAATGAGAAATTCAGATCTAGGATCCATAAGTGAAAACGGGAAAGATAAAATTAATGAGGATAATTTTATACACAATAGGGAAACAGAAAACTGGTCGGAAAGGGAGACTTCAACGGATTCCGAGGAAAGGGGAGAAGTGAAACTCGAAGAGGTTTTAAAGGATAGGGGAGAAGAGAAATATTTGATTAAAGGTTTAGGGGAGAAGAAATATTTATTGGGAACTAAATTAGAAAGTAATAGTGGAAAGAATTCCATGGGAGAGAGTGAGGGAAGTTCAGAAAATGGGGTAATTATCATGGATAAAAATATGAGTACGAAAGATATAGATCTTATGAGGAACTTAGTGGGGACTAGTGGTTTTTGGGAATATTTGGGGGTGGATGGATTTGACATCACTACTTGGTGTGACGAAGATGTGCCTGTAAAAGGGTTAGCATCTAGGTGTATGTTGCAAATTGGAAATGGGGCTAGCTATTTGGATCGCAAGAGGGAAATCGGTTTGTGTGTGGATGAAAGAGTGACGAAGTGGATAAAATCTTTGCTTGAATTTAAGAAAAATGGGATGTTAAATAAAATGTGTGATATAATTATCATTTCAGTTCATTTAATGCACTGTGTTAAATACTTAAGTTTTATGAAAGGAAAAGGAAAAAGGAAAAAGAAAAGGAAAAAGGGGAGGGGATGTTTGTTTACTTGTTTGTGGGAGTTGAAAGAAAAATAGACTAGAAAATAAGGGGAGTGTTGGAATTCAAGTATTTTCTAGGTCTAGAGATTGCAAAATAAAAAGCAAAATAGTAGATATTGACAGCCTGCCTCTAACTCCTCCTCAAGTCCCCACACTTGTCGCAGTCACTGAAGACTGAAGGAGGAGTTAGCCATGGCTGCCTGTGCTGTCTAGAGGGAGACAGACAGTTGTTTTATAGGGGGTTTTCTCTAAAAGATAGTTTTGTCAGGTCCAGGATTTGATCCTAGTACCTACCACTTGTCACACCAGCAATAGCCGGTAGTCTTATCCAGATAGTCTAAATTGTATTAGATATTACGAGGTATGATATTTATTTAAATAAATACAATAAGAATAATTCATTTAACTAGAACTATATGCATACTGCATAGAAACAGTTGTGGAAAGTACGACGTACGGTACGATTACGAAATAAATACCGCGCGGTTTGTTTGACGCCGGAAAGAATACCGCGCAAGTATTTATGACGGCCACGATTGAAATCCAAATTTGATCCGACGGCCGCGAAGGATGCCGAGATCGCGGCGTACGATTTTGGCGGTTTGCGATCACCGCCACATTGAGTGACACGTGGTAACACTACATTGGATTGCGGCAACTCCGGAGATTACGGGAACAAATCCGGATATGACACGTGTCGACATTTTTGCCATGTCGTACAATGGCCGTACATAAAGTACACCGGCACCTGTACTTTTATGTACGATACAGTAATTTGATTGGTGCCGTACTTCAGTAGATAGAGTTTTAGAGAGGGAATAGGACTTAGATAAATTTTGGGTAGGCAGCTGCCTCTCCCAGAGAGCACCCTGTATAAATGGCAAACTTTGGGCAGCCATAACTATCAATTTACTTGACCATTTTCAGTGATTCTTTTTGCTGTGAACTCAGGGGAGTCCAGGCTACACAGAGGTGTAGTCGGTCAGAGTTTTTGTCTGCCAGGGTGGCTGTATTTCTAAGGGAAAGTCAAAGTGGGTGAATGTGTCCAAATCTCATATTCTAACTTTGCATTCTGTGGTGGAACTGAGCACACAGAAAGTGTTATTTCACAGGGGTGAATCTATATTGGGGTTCTGACTGTCAAAGGGGTCAGTCATTTGGTTTTATATCAACTTGGAGTCGGCACTATCTAGATAAGCTTCTTTTGGATCTGCATACTCTGAGGGCCAATGGAGGTCTCAGAGTTTCATTCTCAAACTCATTTGGTAACTTCATGATAAGAGTGTTAACTTTCATTTTCATTGTGCCTGTCCACCCGGCACTTTCCATCTCCATATACAAACAAGAAAGATCATAACACTAATCTAACATCTTTCCTCCTTTGTAAGTGTAACTCACTAGTTTTTGCTCAGTCAACAGGAGCTCCAGAATAGTTCCAGCTCTGTAAATCTCCACCAAACTCACCCACAACTCCTCGGCCTTGTAAATGTGAAGATGAGGGGTGGCCAAAGCTTGAGTGAGGTGCCTCAGAATGAAGTTCTTGGCAGCCATGTTTACACTCTCCCACATTTGAGTATCGTTCTCCACGGTCTTCACGGTCGCCACTCCCAATACTGTGGCAATAGGAGTGAGGGTTGTCTCCTTCCCTTTCTCCTTTTCGGAAACACTGCTGTCCCCATCATTTGCCTCCTCCGCTGAGGAAGCCATAGCTGTAGGAAACCTTACTCCTGAGTTCCTAAAGGTGGACGTTTCACATGTCCACTGAAGATACCCCAGTATCGTTTTTCGCACAAAGCTCCCATCATCATGGCTTCCCAATAGATGAATCGAGATCCATTGAAGGTGGGCACCCTAGAGGGTAGGCCCATAACTTGCAATTCTGTGTCCTCCATTAGACTACAGAATACAGGAAGCCTCTAGATAGTTATTAACTAACCCACTTTCAATGGCAACCACTGCTACCCAAGCAGGCAAGCACAAAATTTGATTGCACCCTTCTGCAGTTTGGACTCCCTGAGTCCGTAGAAAAAGAAATTTCTGAAAACGCCCAACCGAGCAATAAGTTATAGGGTGGCAAAGATGTCAATTTATACAAACTCTGAGAGAGAGAGAGGACTATCTACCAAGTTTTTCCTAAGTCCTAGTTTTTCCTAAGTCCTAGTTTTTCCTAGTTCTCTCTCACAGCTCCTATCTACTGCCTGTACAAACCAATCGCAACACTGTATAGTACCAAAAAGTACTACTGCCGATGTACTTTCTTTACGGCCTCTGTACGACAAGGCCATTAAGCGGTTGTGTGTCCATTTTCCACTCATCTGTACGTTCATCGAAATTCCCGCGAACGAATATCGTCTCTCCACGTGGCGCCAGGTCATGCCACGTCACTAAATGCCAAAGTGACCATTCCGGGATTTCGGCGATGATGTGCGCCGTTAGATTTGCCGCGAAGTTTAATCTCAGCCGTAATAAATACTTGCGCGAAACTTGTTTCGCTGTCGAAACAAAATGCGCGATATCCGTTTCAAATGAGTACAGTACTTCGTACTTTGTAAAACTGTATCTATGCGTGGCGTAAAGAGTTTGAATTAAATGATTTCTGTATAACACAATAGTTTAAATATTAATGAAACCGTATATCTCCTAACGGACTTCTAAGACAGACTAGTTAGAGCTAACGGCTACGCTGCGTTCTGCCGGTCGGGGGTTCGAGTCCTGTCGGACTCAACCTTTTGTTGAGAGTGACTTAAGTCACTCTTTAGTCCTTCCTATGGAGCTGAGGCAGCCATGGCTCCATTGCTCTCTCTCTCTCCTTCAGTGACTACAACAAGTATGTGGGCGAGAGAGAAGAGATAGAGGCAGGCTGCCTACATTTTCTTTATATGTTTTCTGCTAATTAATTTGGCCACAAGTACAGTAAACTTCTTATTTCAGCATTGCCGGTATTACAATCAGACTTTTATTTTGACCTTGGTCATGGGGTGGTTGGGCGAGAGGGCCCCGGTAGTATCTGAACATACCGATGACCTTACCGTGGCCCAAGAGACCGCCGTGGTGAATAACGCCGACAGGGTGGGAAAATTCTCGGATAAGTCGCGACAGGCCATGGCCGCGTGTCGGGTTTTCGTGGCACGGGGTTAACTTATGGGAGTGCGTGGTGTAGCGGTCGCCGGCGCCATAGAATCGCCACAAAGCAAAATTCCATTACAGCATAGTTTACCGCTCTCGCCCCAACACATTCTCTCCTTGAGAACTTGCGCTAACATTTCCGTAGTGGACACGCCGTGTTCCTCCATGCTGTCGAGTCACGGGGGAATGCTCCGATACTAGTGTAAAAGGGACAGTAATTGTCAACACCACAATCCACCACAATGCACAGCGGAAAGCTCCAAGGATCTTCCCGTAGCAACAGTAGGCGCACACAGCAATGACAGATAAGATTGCGCTTTATTACTCGAGAGAGGATTACAAGATTCAGCGCTCGCTGCGAAGGTCTAGTCAAAGAGTCTGTCTCGTACTACGTCTGTCTCACTATTTAAACTAACTAACTGCTAGTCAACCCAATACTGCACAAATGTACACGTGGACCTTCGCGGTCAACCGAGATCTATCCAAGGTATCCTTCCAGAACCATACGGTAAAATCTACATTCTGCGGCGTTGCTATATTGCTACGCTGCGTTGCTATGCTGCGCTACGCTATTCTACTAAGTTGTTATGCTGCTATGTTGCGCTGATCTGGAATCGCAGCTGCGCTGCTCTGCAACTGCAACTATAGCAGCCGAGTTTCTAGCCACTAAGTTCCCAACCTTGTAACCCTGTTACACTCCCTCTCCTTCTCCCTCTCCCTCTCTCCCTCTCTCCCCCTCTCTCCCTCTCTCCCCCTCTCTCCCTCCCCCTCTCTCCTTCTCGCTCTCCCTCTCTCCCTCTCTCCCCCTCTCCCCTCCCTCTCCCTCTCCCTTTCCCTCTCCCTCTCCCTCTCCCTCCCTCTCCCCTCTCTCCCTCTCCCCCTCTCTCTCTCACCCACCATTTCTCTCCTCTCTTCTTCTCATCGCCTCTCATTTTTAGGGTTTTAAGTTGAGCTTTTCCTTCCTTACCCATTGGGATGATATTTGCCATGTACATATAGAATATCCATCGTTTAAGACTCAAAGCTTGGTCATTCGCTACACCAAATTCTTCCTCCTCTTCATTTGGGCCTTGTCGTTCACGGCCGCCCTCCGATTTTGTATAGGTGACTCTGATATATTCTTAGATCGCTCTTAAATTGCGCATTTGCCCCTTTTTTTTGCCTTAGAGGCATTTATTTGATTCGTTCATGGTGGTTGGGGAGCGTTTGAACGTGCGCACAACAACCTTAGCAGTATATTACAACTATGGTACGAGGCATAAAAAAATACCAAATCTCATGGTTTCCTAATTTGTTTTTTCGTCTTTTCTCACTCTAATCGCCATCAAAATACGCCTAAAGATTGTCAAAAATATTTTTTTTAGAGATGATACCATTATAGTCGTGTTTTGTGAGATAGGCGCGGTAGTGAGAGAGGGAGAGAGAGGGAGGCGCCTTCATGGACTTTGCAAAATGGCATCCGTTGCTCAAGACCCCTCCACGGCCCCTGCACGGAAAAAAAAAGTATGTACAGCTTGAAACGGACTATGGGTTTTTTTTTTGTTCTCCGCATAATGTATTTTTTTTTTCAAAACCGGGTGACCGTGCCACAACATCTTCGTATTCGGTTATACTTTGTTACTTTAACTAAAAGTAGAAGTAATTTGAAGATGAGTTGGATTGGCGTGCCGAAACGCGCAAGACAACAAACTGTTGTACATTTAAAGTTGGAAGATGATGCAAATTGTACCGTGGTATTTTCATTCTTTTGGTACGACTGAAGATTTTCTCGTTGGGGGCTAAGTCTTAGGGAAAATTGAGAGAAAAAAACCCATATTTTATCACATGGGAACATGCCTTCATAATGTATTTGAATGGTATAATGCACGAAATGTATTAGTCCGTATGCAAATTGCTCGTTATTCCGTATAAAAGTAGGCCTCGAAACTTGAAAGTCACCGACGTTGACGCGTGAAAACGCACTCAGATTTGATTCAAAGTAATAAAGAAAGGGAAAAATAGCCCGTTCTCACATGTTCAGACGTCGACCATGTGCTATATTGGAATGTGTATCCAAATTAGAGTTATGTGCGTCAAATAGCGGTAATATTTTGTTGGCTTTGGGTCCTTAACCCAAGACACGCGTCAATGACACTATTTGTTTCTTAACATTAACCATTTTTTTCAAGTGATAGCAAATGAAGGTGTAGTTTGCCACGCGCCAAGTGACACATACCAACTACTGCTGCGACAAGACGCCCACACTGCGTGTTACGGAACAGTTCCCATTGCCGCTTGCGCCACAAACATGTGCCGTGCGGACAAGCTTACGTGCACCCTAGATTCGTAGCAGTCGCGTTGGGTGTACTACCATGCGCACCACCGAGGAATTAACCTTTCTGGTAATGTAAAAGACCATATAATCCTATTAAATTATTAGTGTTGTGCATCAGTAAAAAACTTATCGCGATAACACCGATACCGATAGTTATCGGTTATCGAACGGTCAGAGGTTTCGATATATCGGTTTGAGACCAACAAATTCCATATCGGCGATAACTTAAAAAAATATAGTATGCATACAATAGTATTTTCTAACATAATGTATTATATTATTGACTTTGTATAATAAAGTACTTTCCATTGCACCCGTACATTTTTCGTACAGTTATATACAATGTCCGTATATGTCCGTACTTTCTAGGGTTATATAAATGATTTTTAGGGTTTTAGAGTACATTTCCTTAAAATTCCGTATATTCAGTATAACTGCCGCACACTTTTCATACATGTAGGTACAATGGCCGTATATTCCGTTCTTGTTAGGGATTTTAATTTTAGAGTTTAGAGGATACATTGTCGTTCATTTTCGTATATTTTAGTACTGCTTATCTACATTTTTCGTATATTTACGTGCAATGTTTGTACATTCCCGTAGTACTTAGGGTTATTATCTATACGAATTTTTTAATAGTTATGAAATCTATACAAATTTTATATAAAGTATTAAATCGACGAATATTACGTAATTTTCATAGAAAAGTCTAAATCCGAACAAATTGGACATCGATGGGCGTAACTAACAGTCAAATGATATTGAGGAAGGGAATGGGAGCGTGGAACCCAAGTAAAACCCCATTAAATATAAAATAATCAAGGAAAAATTGCGAATTTTTACGGAAATTGAGGGGAAGGGGGTTCGCGGCGCGTCTTGTGAATATGACGTGCAACTGAGTGTATTGGGCGTACATTTATATGTTTGTTCCGTACATATATCGCCGATAGTTATCGATATCGATGTTATTGCCGATAAATATCGGTTATTTATCCGCGATGACAATGATAACGATATATCACAGCAAAATATCGATTATCGGATACCCGAAAAAAGGTCCATATCGGTTATCGCCAAATCCTTATCGATACACAACACTACAAATTGGTATCTACCCGACGACTGTTGCATAACGTATTTGGTACGTACTTTTAAATGTGTCGCCTAATACCGTTGTTGTTGAAATCGTGCTATTTTTTCAATTTTTCTTTTTTCTACGTATAATTAGTCATTGTTGAAAAAATCACAAAAAAAACGCGATGTAATTTCGGGCCGGTAAACTGAATAGACTATTTACATAAAAAGTACAGTATTTCTCGTAAAAAGTACGGTTTTTTACGGAAATGTACTGAATTTGACGAAAACATACTTCGCAGTTATTAGTACTTCTTGTTCAGTAAGCTAAACATAAATTTCACAGAACATGTACGTAATTTTATTGAATTGTACGGACATTTTCGAAAAGAGACGCTGAAATGTCACACTATTTGCGCGCGATAAGTTTGAAAACCGTACGAACATTTTCAACTCTTGCGGCGGGTTTACCCCTTGGTGCATGTTTGCCCCTAGGTAAATGTCCGTGGGCTTTGATACTATGCTAAATTTGTGAGGTTCGTTGGTGTGAGTCCGCCTCATGGTGGGATTCCGCCTTTTGGTGCGATTCTGTGGGGCTGTTGTACTAAGCCAAATTTTTGAGGCCACTTGGTACGATTCTGACCCCTGGTGGAATCCTTCTTTTGGGTGCAATGTCGCCTCCTGGTGTTTCGTTGTCTCTTGGTGCAAGTCCGCCTCTTAGAGTACGTCCACTTCTAGGTGCGAATCCCAAAATTTTAGTACTTTGCCAATTTTTTCAAGGCCACTTAATGCGAGTTTGTCTTTTTTTACAAGCCCTCTTCGCGGTGCGAGTCTGTGGGATCTGGTGCGTAGCCAAATTCTGGAGGGCGCCTGGTGCGAGTCCGCCTTCTGGCCCAAGTCCTCCCCATTGGTGCGAGTGCGCGTCTAAGTGGGAGTCTATGAGCTCTCAAATTTTGAAGGTCACTTGGTGCGATTCCGCTTACTTACGCAGGTCCTCCTTTTGGTGCAAGTCCATCTCCTCGTGCGAGTCCGTGGGTATCGGTATTTAGCCAAATTTTTGATGGCATTTGGTGGAGTGCGATTGTTGGTGCGAGTCCTTCTCCTAATGCATGTCCTTCTCATGTGGGAGTTCTCTTGTTGGGAGTACACCTCTTTGTGTGAGTCTATGGGCTCCAGTACCTTACTATATTATTTAGGCTTGTCGCTGCTAGCCCACCTCTTGGTGCTAGTCCACCTCTTGGTGCTAGTCCTCTTCTTTGTACGGGTTTGTGGCCTCCGTTACTTATCCAAATTTTTGAGGCCCTCCAGTTTGCAGTCTACTCCAAGGAACTATTTAGGTGGGGTAATTATATTAGGGGAAGGGGGAGGATTTTTAATTGATAGAAGTTGGGGGTAAAGATGTATGAAGACTAACCTCCACCGTAGAGGAGTTCGAGGACCCTTTTGCGATAAGGAATACGCGGGTTACGCTAGCACAACTTAAGGAGAACATATTGGATTTTCCCTACAACATGGAAAATAATCCACCCCAATTTCTCCGTTTTGGTGGCTAACACGGGTGATTGAGAGGAAATTCTAGAGCAAGTGAAAGGGTTGGTGAATACTAGGGTAAAGAAATTTGCGGGAAAAACTCTGTTAGTCTCTTTTGACTGCCAAAACCAAAGGTTTCCCTAAAAACTGGTGGACAACGGATCATTGAAGCTTGACAAGGGAGAGAACTCCTCGGTCGAGCATGGGTCATAACTTGACCTTGTGATGGTCACAGGAACGATACGAGAGCACTAACCCCCGTGACTTGGGTCCTCTACGGTTTGGGGGGAAGACTGAAATAAATTTTCTCGAGTGCTTTACACCGAAAAGTGGCCCTTGGTCGACCAAAGATTAATCCGTTTTGCGGATCCGCCTCATTCCCCTCGCAATGTCTATCACCTATTGTTGCTAAATATCGTGGACGTGTTTTGAAACTCCCTCGAGATACTTTGCCGAGCGTGAGGGGTTGAAGGGGTTACTTTCAAGTAGTTCTTTGGGTATATACTGTTCGTTCACGTGGTTTTTGACTTGGTTGCACTCTTTTGTTGTGCGTGTTGTTTCTTTTAATGTCTTTCATTGGCTTGCCTTTGTTGGTGTGAGAGTTTCTTTCACACTATTTTTTCTTTTGGTAAACTTCCACGACATGCAGTTTTTCAGTTTCGTTTTTGTCTTTCATAATTTATTCTCATGTACTCGGATGATTTACCATCTTGCTTTTTTAATATAGTCGTATGACAATACTAAAATATAAAGCATATATGGTTCACTAGATGAAACCATAGTGTTACAAAGAATAAGATTGAAATTCTACAAGGAAAAAGTAAAACGAGTAGCGGAATTTGTTATAAACAAATGTTTAACATGACATTGAATCGACATTGAAGGACACTTTAAATAACATAACTTCCTAT
>JBBHKE010003506.1:50463-72645 GCA_037447655.1 Zygnema cylindricum
ATATCCCACCCTAAAAAACCCTAAAAAACCCTAAAAAACCCTAAAAAACCCTAAAAAACCCTAAAAAACCCTAAAAAACCCTAAAAACCCTAAAAAACCCTAAAAACCCTAAAAAACCCTAAAAAAAACCCTAAAAAACCCTCGGTAAAGCATCGCGATGATTTGCTTACCGACTCGCTACTGTACTGTACTTTTCCAACCGATACGTGGATTAAAGTTAGATCAGAGGTCGCAAAAGTCAAAATTTTACATAACCGAAACCGACCGTTTTTTTTTTCAAAATCCGTGGAACCGACGCCCGACCGGGTTATGTCACACTCCAAAATTGTTAACCGTTCAGCATTTACGATAAAAAAATTTAACCAAAACTTGATTTCTTGCGAGAAACCGTGCCCGCCCGTAACCGAAAAAAATACAAAATTAACTAATGTACGACGTATGAATAAGCCAATAATTACGATTTGTCGCGTTCCCTTATATTTGCGAAATGAATAGTGTTTACTAACGTGTGAGATTTGCGACGCTTTGTCGCGTTCCCAAAGATTTTCAAAATGAATAGTGTTACTACAGTACCATGTCAGATTTGCGACGTTAATCATGATGTCACGTACTTCCACGATACCAAAGAGTACGAATTACAATAATGTTGGATTGTATGGACAGTAACCGATCGTAACCGGCCGTTTTATTTGTTCTGGTGAATCAACTGACTGCAACCACCCGGCCCTCAAAATTTGGCAACCGAATCCGTTGCGGATCCGGCGCGGGCGGTCTTTAACGGTCGGTCACGGTTTCGGTTGACCGTTTGCGACCTATGAGTCAGATCAGGAATTGGATATCGGTGACAGGCTACCGATACACAACAAGCCTTTTAAAGCTTGAAGGTCGAGCCGACACCCTAAACCGGAAAAGTGCAACTGAACGCAAGCGCTAATAGGGCGCATTCCGCAAGGTAGCCGGAGCCATACGGCAATGCCCCGAAAGGTACTTAAATCAGCTATAAATTCTGTTCCAATAGCAAACTCCATCCACAGCTCCTGCGTGACCGACGTCGTACGTTGCGAGTGCTTGAAGTATATCATTGAATTCGGCGACGGCTACCTTATCGGCGATGTGCTGTTGCACGCGTGAGTGAATTCCGGTGATGAGGGAAGGGAACGCGGGATTTTCAGCTTAGACCTCAACTGGCAAAAGCGCTCGAGAGGACAATAATGCTTGTTGAAATGAGAGCAAACCCTCGTCGACGCGAGAGACCGCATGAGCTAGAATAGGAGTGTCGTCCACCTAAAACCTTAAAGTAATAATTGATGCCACCAAGGCCCAACTCCTTAGGTAAGCGGATGGTGCCAAGGTGACTGTAGGACGCAAACCGAGACCCCCGCAAGAGACTGGTAAAACAACTTGTCGACGAAGATCAAAGATACCGTGGCTGACTAGTTGATGTAGAATGCCAAAGAGCCGATCATCAAATTTGGAAAGGGAAGAAATGAAAGGAGTTCGGGGGTAATGTGCGGGTCAAGTACAAAGGGCGTTGGGCAATACAACGTGTTAAGATAGTAAACGCGACTTGTGAATCCGGAAGTTTGGGAAGGTCCTCACAATGAGAAAGGTCATCTAACAAAGCGTCTTTAACAAATTGGTTAACAGAATCAGGGGCTCCAATAGGAGAACCTAAAGCCCTTATACCCTCTTGAGGAGTTGAAATACGAAATCCTGAAGGGAGAGAGAAATCGGGGTGGAAGACCAGCCGGGCTCCATGCGACACATTTGGTGAATTTGACAGAAAAGGTGAATTTTATAAAGTTGCTCTACAAAGTGGTGAAAGGCAGGAACAACTTGATCCGGCGGGCCGACTATGTGAGTGTCGTCAGCAACTGAAGGGAACAACCGAAAAAGGGCAAATAAAAAACGCGTCCAACTTTGAATGTCGGTGGATGTCAGACGGAGCGTGCGAGGATATTTACGGATGACCTGCATCCAACGGCACATGGAATGTACGACGTGTAGACCTGTGATCGCTTGTTCAAAGTAGATATTTTTTATGCTTTTTCACGTGTACCAATGGTAATCATCTAGTGGGACACAACTCTCCTCGCGACGAGAAGCGTCCCACTGGATGATGTGCGCGATTGCTTCGCGGATCTCAAAAAGTGAAATATCCAACGATCAATAACTACGCCTACATCATTGGAGTTTCCCGACAGCTTCGCAGTAACGATGTTTCGTCTGACAAAAAAAGGCTGGTACGAATCTGTACGACATTGTACGAAAAAGTACGGCTTCCAGTAACGAACTCCACTTTTCGTCTAATGGAATGTTACCCTGATTGGACTGAATATATCTGTGCGTGATTGCGTGCGCATTTTCCCGTTGACCACAAAGGAAACTTCCCATTTCAACCCTGGCCGCAAGTCCTCGCAGCCAGCTGTAGTGCAACGTCAGTAGAATATGCACCGACATTCCGTACATATTTTAAACTTCAATTTGAAACTGTCAGTTTCAACGGCCACCTTTGGTGTTCCCCCGCCATCGGATGGGTGTGTTCGTGTGTTGTGGACGGCCGGTCGCAGCTGGCGCGCCAGAGGCGTGGGTGTGTCGTACGTTGCCTGCTGCTGGGAGATAACGACTTGGAGAGCAAAGGGACAAGCTGAGCCTTGCTGGCTTGCTGCAGAGTAATTGTACGGTAAGGTACAGTACTGCTATTGTACATTGTACAAGCTCGTGAGTAGCGTTTTGTACGAATGACTGGTTCCTCATCGAACTTTCCAGTTGTCGTGCGATGAGCCAATCAGCTGTAAGCAAAGCATCGTACATTACACCTCAGTGAAGCTTTGAATTCTCTGCCCTTCCAGCCAACGGTTGGAATGTAAGGAAAGAAGAAGAAGACGAGCTGCATCCAAGGGAAGATCGCTACAGCCCGCCTTCTCTTGTTCGGTGGTAAAGACAGGTAAGCTCCGTAATAACCTTGCAAATTGACAATCTTGCTGAGCTGATCGCCATCCTGGACTCCTGTGTTCCCTTGGGAGACTAAATCTGGTGTGGCTCGAGACGTCTCCAGTCTGCCAAGTACCAAGTACCGGTCGTGAAGCAGCCGTACAGTACTGGATTGTTTGCGTTACTGGCGGAGACGACGCCGACGGACTGACTCGCGGCTGCGGCTGCCGCTGCCTGCCTCTGTGGGTGTGGGTGTGTGTGTGGGTGTGTCGGCGGTCCGCAGGCAGCGACATGGCGACTGCGAGCAGGGGGGCTGTGGTCCTGGCGGCTCTCTGTCTGTGGGGGACACTTGGTTGGAGCGGCGTCGCGCTAGCCTCTGACATCAGCAAACTTATCTCTTCTACAGAGACAAATCAGCAGGTGCACCCGCTGACGTCGCCTGCTTTCCAGTAGAGGCTCATTTGAAGCTGCGGGAAGATGGTTTTGGCTTACATATCAGCTCATCTTCTTTTATATCGCTGCCTTTGTATTCTGCATGCCACCCAATGCCTGGCTGGAGATGGTGTTTCAAAATTCGGTTTTGACTTACCTGGTTTTTTCTTAGTTTAGATGGGAGCTACGCCATCCTTTCTGTCTGCCGGTGCCCTGTCAGATGAAGAACGCATTCGTATATTTTCGAAGTTGCTTTTTTCCACTTTTTTTTTGAACGTACGGCAATAGCTCACCATGTCGCTTCAACGATTGCCGCGTGAGCTGCAGGACGTCGGAGCTCATCGGAGGCTTTCCGTTGTCGGTGACACTCCCTGGAGTACCAAAGGGAATAGAATAATTGATAACAATGGATATGAGGTATGGTATTCCCTTTCTTTGGCATCCATTTTTGTAGGAAGTAGAGAGTTTCGAGATCTGGTCACTGTTTTTTTTTAATTTTGTTTTATTTATTATATGGATTTTTTGGGGTTAACTTCGACAAATGAACATTTTCATGACCGATAGAATGTGCGATAGCTGAATGACTTTAGTTTTGATCATAAAACAAAGGTATGGTAATTTTTCTCCTGCAACTATTTTACTCCTTTTTTGTGTACAATACGGCGAGAATACTTTACTTTTGTTCCATGGTCTTGATTTAGGTTATGAACTGGGTCACCTGGTTTTGGTTTTGGCTACAGGTCTACTTCTCAGGAGTAAACTGGAATGGCTTTGAAGCTGCAGCTTGTGTGGCGGATGGCCTCTCGGAAGCAAGCTTGTCATTGACGGGGCACCTTCAGAAGATGAAAACTTTAGGCTTCAACCTTATTCGCCTTGCATTCGCAGGCACATGCATAAATTCAAAGGCTGATCTAAGCCAACAGATTAACTACCAAAACAATCCAGGCCTTCAGGTAAATTTTTTCACTTTGTTCATCTGCTTGTCCACACAAGGGATGCCTTAAACATTATGCGAAGAACTTTTGAGTCAGCTTGCTCCATATGGAAAGTATTATGCAAGTTCGTCTTTTGACATGTGCCATTTTGGATTCGATTCCTTTAATAGTGGTCTGGTCATGACAAAGTATCATTTTTTCACAAAACTGATGTCGGTTACAATGGAGGAACACTTAACACAGGTTGAGTAAATTTTTTCAATTTTCTTTTTGAAGTTGTGACATCCATTTTGAAGTCTTTGTTTTGTAGGGTAAAACGTCCTTACAAGTTATGCAATCGGTTGTGGAGGCAGCTGGAAGTTATGGAATTAAAGTTATTTTAGATTATCATCGAGTCGAAACCTCCGATACAAGTGGCACATCTGAACATGGCATCTGGTTCACTCAAGCTCATTCGATGATTGAATTTCTCGCAAATTGGGAGAAGGTGACAGCAGCTTTTGCAAACTATACTAATGTTGTCGGGGTGAGTTTTTTCATTTCTTTGCCTTCATGTTTAGCATTTTTACAGTTTGTGATAGGTTGAACCCCTAGCCGGAGAATGCATTTAATGATTTTGCCATCTTGTGTGAAGATTCAGTCATAGGGTTATCTGTAAACTACGCAAAAGATTCTGCATAAAATCAGTCTTGTTTTTGTGAAATTGCCTGCTTTAGGTGCTCTTACTTTTGTTCCCCCGACAGGTTTTTTGTGACTTTGGCCCATGCACTAAATGCAGCTTATTTTGGCTGGGTAGGAATCGCAATTAGCATTAATAACACTATTTTGGTCCTGATTTTTCCTGCTCTCTGCTATTAGCGTTATTAATACTAGTTTTTTTTTGGTAATGCTAATTCTTTTTGCTGTTTGAAATTGTCCACATCATTTGGATCAAAAATACAATTAGTATCACTAAAACAGCCGTTATGCTAGTTATTTATTAATAGTATAAGTGTTTCGTGGTGTTCTGTGCCCAATTTGGACAGGATATGCAACAAATTTTCTTAGGAGAAATAATAAAAAGTTAGAAACCTAGGCAACATTTGGTTTTTTCTATTGTTGTCATTTGTCCTGCTTGTTACATTTATGCATACGACATAGGATTAATTGAGCCCCTTCCCCATATAATAATTCTTTACTTGTGTAATTGAGGGGACGTTTCACGAAGACCCCTTTTGGAAGCCTTCGAGAATTCCATATAGGCTGTGGTGCAAGTCCGTGATGGTTTGCCATACTTGGGGAGTTGCGCAAGGTTGCCTTTTTAACTTGAGGGAGTGCATCCATGAAAACGTGTATTGTATCTCAATTTGTGTTCCTTTTTGTTTGTGTTTACTTTTCTTATGTTTTACTTGTTTTCTGAGTGGCTAGGCGGAAATTTTTAACGAGCCACATTACTCTGAAGCAAAAGTTCCTGAATTTCCAGGACCATGGTGGAATGATAATTCCTCTGACCCTTACAATTTCAAGAACGCTGTTGAACAGTAAGTCTTCATTTTAAATCCAACCCTCCCATGAACACCCGAATTTTCTATACAAGGAGAAATACTAGGCTAAGCCATTTCTGTCGGCTGTGCTGTTGTGCAAGTGGAAGCTGTGATTTTTTTATTTTTTTCTTCTTGAAATTTTATACAGGGAGAATAACTTTGGTTTTTTAGAATAGCTGAGGCCTGTTAGGTTTATTTAGTTTTTTTTTTTTTTTTTTGTTTTTGTGAGAGGCACTTCACTTTATGCATCTAGGGTGAGGGGCTACTTTTTTGGCAAAAATCTAGTGATGTGGATGATTGTTAGAAACACGTCAAAAAAATGCGTAAGGCTATTCTTAATTCCTGTCTATTTTCTTGGCTAGTTAGTGCCCAGTCTCCATGTTTTTGCTGAATTGAGCCCAGGACTCTAAGCAAGAAATCAAAGGATGTTCACTATGGATTGGATGTTGTTTCCATTTTTACAAAAGTATTCTCAACATAAATTGATGCAATTATTATGTTGAAATTTGTTAAAAGATGCTGCAATACAGGGGCCTACCATCATTTTCACTTTATTTTCAGGGAATTGGCTGTTAAGGAAAATAATTATCAGGATAATAGTGATAATAACAATAATAACATTATTAAAAATAGTAATGCGAAACAACTTCTATGTCAAATTTTTATAACAAGAATAATTAAAACAAATTATTCTTAGAATAGTAATGTAACATGTCAACTTTAGGATTTTGATGAATGAAAATTTTCCATCTAAGGTCCAGGTTGAGTCTTGATGATTAGCTTTAATCATACCGGTAGTTCCGCAAGTCCATTGCAACCGGAAACTGGACATGAAGTACTAATTCTGATCGATGGTCTCCTGTCTCTATGGCTCTCTTCCATCTCTCTCTCCTACCCGCTATCCCCATCCTCTCCCCTCTCCCTCTCTCCCTCTCCCTCTCCCTCTCCCCTGCAGGGCGGCTGCAAAAATCCACGCTATTCAACCGAATTGGCTCATTTGCATACAAGGAATGTGGCAAGAGTCTTGGTGGGGTGGGAATCTAAAATATGCAAAGCAGTATCCACCGAACATCATGGTACTAATTAGTTGTATCATGAGAGTTTGCTTTTTCTGCTGTTTGTGCAGTGGTATTGGTTTCCAGATGTCATTCCTTTCAAGAGAGAAATGGCCTTCCTTCAACTTACTCCTTTGATGTTTAGATCTGATAACTGTCCTGGATTTGACCAGTTTGAACGCTGGTCTTTTTATGGATTACTTTCTGTTCAATGAACATTTGACATGGATTTCTTAGGTTTTTGTTACATTTTGTAAGGGGTGGCTGGACTATTGCAGGTAGAGAACAAAGTTGTGTACACAGTTCATGACTACGGGCCATATGTGTCGAAAAAACAGGCTTGGTTAAATGAATCCTTAGGATTTCCTGCGACACTGGAGCCATACTGGGAGGACAGATGGGGTTTTATGCACGATGAGGAAATTGCACCAGTTTGGATAGGAGAGTTTGGAAGCAAGCTCTCCAGCAATGAAAGCGAACATGTTAATGTGATTGAGAAGGAGTGGTTAACCCGTTTTGTTGCCTATGTGAAGTACGTGAATTAGACAGGAAGGGTGTTTGGGTGTGTTCTTGAGCTATGAGAAGCATGTCCATTGGATGAATGTGTGAAATAACTGTTTAGTTGATTATTGTGTTTATTTACTTAAGGAACTTCAGTATATGCTTTCCAGAACTATTTTGCATTCGTAAGACAGTGGCTACAGAAGTCAGCAGTCAGTCCGAAGGGAGCAATGAACAGTATGCACTTAGGAGGGAGGGGGAGGGGAGGGGGAGAGGGTCTCTGACATCATACAGAAATCATCTTTTGGGTATTAGCAAAAACATGGGAATGAATGAAGGATGAAGTGGGTCTCGAAGGAAATCTGTTTTGTAAACTTATCAGCTGAAAAGTGGAACTTGTGGTCAAGTGTGATTGTTGTGATAGGGGCTGCGGATAATCGAAAGTTCATGACATCCTTATGAAATGAGGAGGTATTAGTCTTTCTAATCAGAAAGGTCAAAAGCTTGCTTAAGTAACATTTAGCTTTCAGTATGCTGAATTTTTGGTGCATACCTCTTAGAATGATGGTACATAAATTATTTGTTTGTGAAGGCGAGCAGATTGTCCTTATAGACAACTGACGACTGAGTGTTTCATGTTATTTTGACGTTTTCTATTTCAGGAACAGGACCCTTGTGTGGACATGGTTTACTTGGAGCCCTTACTCTCGCGATACGGGGGGCATTATGCTCGACAATTGGGAGGGTGTGAATTATGCAAAAATAAATGCAATTTCAAGTATCATGTATTCCGGATTTTCTCTGTAAGTTTTTCTACTCCTGTCCAACCCACTATCATAGGCATAATGACATTTACCATGTGTACCTTCCTAAAAGATTGGATAAAATTGTAAACTCGTTTTTTTTACTGTTTTGAGTATCTTTGTTATCTGTCGCAGAAATTTTAGTGACTACTCTGGCCTCACGATTTGGCATTTTGAAAATTTGTAACCCATGAATTCCTTTTCTCGATATGCCCATCAATGGTATTGCAGTCAATTAACTATTGCTGATGTCACTTATGTTTCAGGCCACCTCCAGCACCACCCCTAGTCCCGTCTCCACCATCCCCTCCTCCTACACCCCCAACGGCTCCACTTGGCCTTATAGTCCCCTCATCTCCTACAAGCCCAGTAGCAAGACTCCACCCTCCAGGGACTGTTTTATCTCCTCCTCCGATCGCTGAAATATCATCTCCTCCTCCGATCGCTGAATTATCATCTCCTCCTCCGATCACTAAAACTTCATCTCCTCCTCCAACTGAAGAAAATAGGTATTATTGCCTTTGCATTTGACACTTTTTTAAAGAAAGCGACTTCTCAAGGCAACATGTGGTCCAACAAAAGCGTCTAAACTTTATACACCCAAAATTTAAAACATAACTTGTATTCTCCTTTGTTAATGAAAAGAGTTATAATGTTTACAGGCCACATCAAAATTTTGGAACCGACCACATCAATTTTTTTGGAACCGGAATACTCCTATCTCTTAAGATAGTTAATACGAGCTCATACATGACTGTCTATATCTTATCCTGTCTATCCTTATCAACGAATATTTCCAGAACAATGCGCAAACCCAATGATCAGTAACAAAGAAAACAACTCCTGTTGCTTATTATTCATAAAGTCATATTTTTATTTAGGTTTTTGTCGATATTAATTTGCATGGGCAAAACATAATTTGAAGACGATTTCTTTTTTTTTGGATTTTTTGTGTTTTTTTTTTTAAGCAGTTCACCTCCCCCTCCAAAAGGAGGAAGTTCCCCGGTTCCTCTCTTTCCATACCCTCCTCCCAGCAACCTTTCGACAGACAAGTAAGGTTTTTACTCGGTCTACTCCCTTCTGAAATGTGAATTGCGGCAGTTTTTATATGACAGTCTTTTCATTTCTAAAGTGTGGAGAATAAGGACATTTCATACTTTTTAAATTAACATTTTTCTCGCATTTTACTTAGTAATTTCTGGATTAAAAACGTGTAATATTTTATTATATTTTACGCATTTTATTATGTAATTGTTAGAGATGACAAAATGGAATTGTATTCTAATTGTTTCATAATAAAAGAGTCAGATGATTCTATTGGAAAGATGAGACAAAACCGTATTCTTGAAGACTATTCAGGATTAAACTATGTAATTCATACTGTTATTATTGGTCCTCCCCAATATTACATTATGCAACTTGTCAATTGATATGGAGTTCGTTTTCCCCTCCCTCTCACCCTTCCCCTCCCCCTTCTCCCCCTGCCTCCGGGTTTTGCAGGCTTCCCTCTCCCATCATACAGGGTGCCACCTTCGAGAGCTTCAGTACTCCCACCGCTCCCTCCCCCCCTCCCGCTCCATCCGCCGCTGCCTCTTTGCGCCACCTGGCGGCTCCTCTGTGGAGACTCACTGCTGCAATTCTATTGGCCATTGGGTTTTTGAGGTGGTAAGGGAGGTCCTAAAGGGGGCTGCCGACTTCGCTCCGACCGAAAATTTTATACGAGCGGAAATGTTTGGACGAGCGAAAGCCTCCCTTGTGATAAACAAATCCTTTGAAGGGGAGAGCGAGGGAGGTCCGAGAAACAGACCAATGGCATTTGGAGGGTGTTGCGACATTTTTGTTGCCTTTAAGCCCACGCCTTTCTTTTGGATGTGTGTGTATTTTTTTGACGTCACGTAGACGCATCCTCGTCAAAAAGCCGTTCACGAGTCTTGTTTTCATGGATTTTGGGGAAGGTTCTGTTTCGTTACAATTTCTAGTGTGGAAAAGCGTTACTGGATGTTTGGTCGGAATAGGATATCAGCTCACTTAGTGTTTTTGTTTGGTTTAGAGTGAGAATAAGTTATTAAAGGAAATAAGGTATTGAGGGAAAGAAACATCGAAGGGAATTGTAGTGACTAAGTTAGCTATGGGGCATAAGTTATTGAGAAAATACGATTGAAGCAATTATTAGTTAGTTGTGTCCAAATGGCGGCTGGTTAAATAATCGTTGTTGCGTCCGAATGGGCAGTTGCCTCTCAATTTATGTAAGATGGTGAAACCCCAATATACCCATTGCAAGAAAGTTGTTCAAACTCTTTTTAAATGGGTGTGCTTCAAAATGCATCGTGTTTTTGTCTCTTGTGAAAACTATCTTCAAAATGGATGGCCAAGGGAGTGAAAAGACGAACACGCCCAAGGGAGCACACGTGGCAAAAGACGTTCAATTTCACTTGTACTTTGTGATGTCAAGTGTGAAAACAGTTCCTTCTAATTAGCGGTTTGCAGCATGGGAAAGGGCATTACATTACTTTTAAAAGTTACATTCAAAATAAATACTCCTGCCCCCTCCCCCCAGCTGGAGTTCCATTACATTTCTTTACACCTCTGCGGCCCAATCAGAATGGGCCATTGCAAGATTCTCCTCTACATTTGCGGAGTGCACCTAGCAGCTTTTAGGGTGAAATATTCGCCAGCCTCTGCCTTGCCTCTCCTGTCTGGCAGCCGAGTGTGGCCGAAAATGCGGCGGCAAAGTTGTCACGAGGCGCACCATCCGCCTGCTGCAGAGGAAGTCGGCGCGCATCTTTCAATATCAAAAAAATCCTCAAAAGAAAAAGCAACACCTTTTTGGCGGTGGGTAACCATCCGCCTCCTGGAGACAATACAGGCGGATTACTGGGCAAGGTGCACAACCTAAAGAACAACCACACAATGCAGTGGAACAAAGTGGTATGCAACTTGGGAAAGTACAACACAATTCGATATTCATACAATACACACGATTCAAGAGTCTGGAATCGAGCCATTCTTATGTTCGTCTTTTTGACTGGGGAACTTCCCTTACATGGGGTTCCATATACAGTAGTCGGTGTTTATTCGGTGTTTTTTATGTCGCTGTTAAAGTTGGTAGATTTTTAGTGTAACCACATTACACAGCTCATTATTACACCGCTCAAATAATTTGTTTTGTTAACACTGATTTATGGGGAATTAAAAAAAGCTCCTACTAGGAATAGCATTGTTGATTATCAGCGATGCAAGGTATAGCTAAACATTTTTCAGGAACCCAAGGTTGCTGTCCTCGTCACTTTCACAAAAATCGGACAATCCATCATGAAGATACGCATCTTTCAACTTTCTGCGCTGATTTGTGCTGAATAGTACACATGGACAAATACTGAGCTCTAACAACTCGGATACGTATTCACAAAAATATGGACCTTTCACCAACCTATGCAATTTTTGCACAATTGGTGTCAAATATGGTCATATTTTAGACAGCCACGCAGCAGTGGCAAGCCATGGTTTGTCGCCTTTTTGAGGCTTCTTCGCATCGCAACTCCACAACTGCACCACTATTGATGAACCGTTTTGCTCTGTCCCCCTTTTGTTAACTACAACCTGTGACTGGTACGGACAAGTTCATACTAATCTGACAAATGTCAGCAAGCAGAGCCTGCAGGGATCATCAAAATGAATGCTAGAATGGATTGAATTGTTGCAAGTATTTAAAAAATGGGCAAAATCAGCCCATATTATTTGCGCTGCAACATTATGCAACTTAAAAATCTAAAATAGCTGCAAAAAAACAACGAGAGTCCTATAAAACATAAAAAATGCAGACAGTCCCAAACTGCTCCTAGAAAAGACTCTCCGGAACTGCCTTTGTTCTGATATTCTGACATCAACAGGATTTTTATTCCTACCCTGAAATCAGCACTATCTCCAAGAGCATTCTAACATTATAAACAAATTGTGCATTCAGAAAACCCCGAACCTAAAGCAAAAAAATGCAACATGAATCTTCTAGCAACCGAATTGATAGGCCGATTTTCAATCCCCAAAACCTAATCTCCCTCCAAAATAATCCACAAAATGTCTACAAAAATAATGCAAAACCCAGACCAGAACCCACACCAAAACCAAAACCAAAACCCTAAAAAAGTAGAAAACAAAATGTGCCTTTCCTACAACTTCGACCTCACGGATTCCAATAGGATTTCAGAAAAACCTCTCTTCTGAGCGTCATCAGAAGTCAAAACTCTAGGAGGCGCCTGTCTCGACAAAACCCTAAGTTCACGATCTCCGAGAATCTCGAGAACCTGCGGCGCCGCGTTGTGACATCCCGACGACATTCCGACGTCTGTCCTCACAGCCTTCCCCTCACACACCACATTAATTCCGGTAGGTTGTTGAATAGTGTGTCCCATTACCATTCTCCGGGCTCCCGGAATCTTCTCCAAAGTTCTCGACAATAATTCGCAGTCGCAGTCGGTTTCACTCCTCTCCGAGTATTTCCTCGTCCAAACGAGAGCATCCGATCCTCGAAAAAACCGAGGAGAAGTATAGTGTTTCTTCGAAGGCGGCCATGGCTGTCGTTTACCTTTCTCACCCGTCTCCCCTTTCTCTCCCAAAACCCACTCTCTCGTCTCCTTATTTATCCTCTCCAAACCATAATCCACATGGTTCGGCAAAAGCCCTCCGTGGACAAAAACAGAGCTTCCGATAATGAGTACGGCCGGATTTCCCGCCAGAAGACGCGAGGAGATTTCGCCACCTGGCTGCAGAGCGGCGAATCGAGCCTTCGATTCTGGACCAATAAACGGAGGAACATTCGCCAGCGGATCTTGCGGAATGCCTGCCACGTGGCACATCCGTTTCATCCGATTTCCTAGTCGAGTCCATTCCGCCCAGCGATCGAAATCCTGAAACCCTTCCTTGGTCGCGTACGAGAACCAGCCGTCGATGTTGCCGGTCTCGTGGTTGCCCTGCAACACGTGGACGCGGCCGCCGCCTTTGCGGGGAGCTTCCAAACGAAGCTTCTCCAGAAGGTACAGTACGGACAGTTCCGAGCCGCCGCGGTCCAGCTGGTCGCCGACTTGCACCAGTACGGTCGAGCCGCCGGTCCAGCCGTCCGTACTGTCGATCAGACCTGCGATTCGGAGAGCTTCGCGAAACTTTGCCACGTCACCATGGATGTCTCCGATGGCTATGAGACGATCTGCGGCCGGTAGGATTGTCGGTGAAGGAGATTCTAATCTGCCACGTGGCAGTGGAGGACCCAACACGTGTCCTCCCACGCAGTGGTCCACGAAGGCGTCTACGAAGCGCGAGAGAAGAGGAGGGACCTGCGAACACCCCATGGCACTCGCTGCCCGCAAAGTGCGGAAAGGTGATGGAGGGAGAAGAAAGAGAGAGATACGAGAGAGATGTAAGGGGAGGCGAGAGAGAGGGACGATAGAGGACAGAGTGAGTCAGCAGAAAATGGAGAGAAAGGTTTCCAAACTTTGACTCTTGGTATCCGTTCATAAAGTTCGCACTGTACTAATATGTTTTCCAGGCGTGCGAATGTTGTGGGAATCGTCCGATCTGCGTATGTACGGCCGCGATGCCTCGTCGCTTCACAAGAGTCGCGTACAACAGCATTTGGACGTTCTATGTAAATAGCGTTAAAGGCGCCGGGGTCAAGGATACCATGTGTATGTACAGTTTTAGAAGCGTGCACTACACCTTGAATCGTTATTAGAGTAGAAGTTTTTTTAGGGTATAGGAATAATTACCGTTATTAACGCTAATTGGGAATCTGGAAATTTTCAAAGAGATCGTCTACTCTAATTAGGAATTAATATTTTTTTTAAATGGTTAATTCTATTTGAGATTTTGAAAAAAAAAGGTTACCCGAATTAGCGTTCAATACGCTAATAACGATTCACGGTGTACCGCTTTCTCATTGGCTCGATGTGTGAAAAGTGCCTCAAATTTCAAATGAATAAATGCACTGAAATCATTTGTACTCAATTTAAATGGAACTCGATCAGGATGCCTTGTCTTGCTCGACTCCGCGGATTAAAATAGCAATGACGCAAAAAGCCGACACCGGACTGCTGCCACAAACATGGAAAAACGATTGAAGATAAAACACATAAATTACAACTCTGAACAGCATCCAATTACTTTCAGAAATGGCTCGCTTCACCTTCAGATCGTGACACCGAATTGGACAACATTAAAAGTGGCAACAACATATCTGGGGCTTTATTCCGTTAAAAAAAAAATACAATTTCTAAAAAACTACATACAAAATCTAAGATAAGTTAGTAACACTGCTTATAACACCTATTGAATCAATGGACAAAAACTTAAAAAGGAATCTATTTTTAGGTTAACTTTGCAACTTTACAACAAAGAGAAACAAATGACAAGCCTATCCAAAAACTTACTACCTCTACAATTTTGATGTGGTTGCTTTTGTTTTTCTATGCAAAACGCATGACAACCACCAACAGTAGCCACCGCCGCCACAACAACCAAACTTCCTCTCTCTATCTCTCTCCCTCCCCACCCTCCCTCTCCCCCTCCCTCGATGACGCTGTCCTCCTCTCTCAAATCTAAGGCAATGTACATCGAAAATCACGAGTAAGTAATCTTCTTTCACTTTCCCGGACCCATAGAATAAACATAATATGTCAAAATTTCGCTCGTCGCGAAACCGTTAAAGGAAGATCCCGAAGCCGCACTATACGCCCCCATATTCGGAAAAAGGAGCCAATCTCCCGGAACCATCTCCGGAAGCCAAACATCTCTAAGAACGGTATCAAGACTGTCACATGTGGGTCCAAAAACCGTAGAACAGAACAGCTCCTTTTCCACATAGAACGGCTTCTCGTTTTCGTTTCCGATTCCGTTTCCGTTTTTGGAACCCCGTAAAGGTCGAGGCGCCAAAATGGCTTGATCGAATACCACGCAATTGAGGGAACCGTAGAGGCCGTCGTTGATCCAGTATTCTCGGTGCTCTCCTCTCCTGCGACTTCCAAAAACCGAGGTGACGAGAGTGGAGGGAGATTCCGCGAAATATCGACCCGGTTCCGCGATAATGGAGACTCCCATTTCCGGGGGAAAGTAGAGAGCCAGAGCTTCATTTATGGCTGAGGACAGGGAGAGGGAGGGAGAGGGAAAAGGGGAGGGAGAGGGAGAGGGAGGGAGGGCCATGGCAACAGAAACAGAAACAGAGAGATAAGGCAATAGCTCCCTAAGGAGGGGGAGAGACGGAGAGAGAGAGAGAGAGAGAGAGAGAGAGAGAGAGAAAGAGAGAGAGAGAGAGAGAGAGAGAGAGAGGGAGGGAGGGAGGGAGGGAGAGAGAGAGGGAGAGAGAGGGGGAGAGAGAGGGAGAGAGAGGGAGGCAGAGAAAACTTCCGTACCTCTTGCTGCCGTAATAAAATCGAGACTAGCTGTGAGTCCTCCTCCGATGTCGAGAATATCCATGGCTCCCGCCCCCATGGCTTCTCCTTCGTCAAAAACCCTCCGAGCTTCGGCTATGGCTTCCTTAAAAACTCCAAAATTAGCCGCTCCACTGCCCACATGGAACGCCACGCCCACCACTCGGAGCTCCAAATCCATGGCGGTTTTTAGAAGGGGTCTTATTTCGGATCGGAGGGCTCCGTATTTTACTCCGAGAGGACACCTGGCGGTGGGGTCGTCCATTCGGAGACGGAGAAGGAGGCGAGAGTCCGGATGTGTGGTTTTTATCTTGGAGAGGGGAGGGAGGGAGGGGGGAGGGAGGTAGGGGAGAGAGGGAGGGAGGGAGGGAGGGAGAGGGGAAGGAAGAAGGGGGAGGGAGAGGTGGGAAGAGGAGGGAAGGGGAGGGGGAGGGGGGGGGAGGGGGAGGGGGGGAATGGAAAGGGGGAGAGGAACATGGATATGTGGAAGAAAAAGAAAAGGAAGGGAATGAAATTGGATGGTCAACTTTACAGCAAGAAGAGAAGAGATAAAATTGAATTTTTAGTTAATGCCAAAGCATCAGCTGAAAAAGAGATGAATTTCATCTGCTGATGTTAAAATACAGAGTGAAGAGAAAAAATGGAGATACAGTTATGACAAAATCTCAGCAAAAAAAGGAGAAATAAATATTGAAGATTGGGTTGCGTAAAAACGTTTGCAGAAAAAGGAGGGAAAGAAAGAGATCCCAAAGCAGATGCAGTTCTAAATCCAAATTCAGTTACAGTTAGTTACTGTTATAAATACGGAGACAGTTTTACATCTAGTAACAGTTACAGTTATGAATTGAGATACAGATATATACTCAGTAACAGTTATAAACTCAATTACAGTTATGAATCCGAATACAGCGATAGATCCAGTTACAGTTATAAATTTAATTACAGTTATCCCTTCAGTTATAGTAACTATTAGGTAAAAATTCAGTCTTAGTTACATTTATAACTACAGTTACAAACTATAACATAGTTATAAATTCGATCTACGATTCTAGTATTTCCTACCTTGTAAAGCTCTCCCTCGCAGTCGAAAGTAGTGAGGTCCACTCCCTCCTCCCTCGCATACTTGATGTGGCCCTCCATCTTGCACGGATTCGCAAATATGATCCTTTCCGGTTCCACTCCCAAACTTTTAACCTGCCCGCCGAAAAAAAAAATATATCAAAACCTGATGAAACCAGAAAAACCAAGGGGAAAAAACACTCATATAACCCAGATTACGCTCTCTGTAAAACTTACTTCTGTTGCATCACATTCACAGAATGACCAAACCAGAAAAACAAGAAAAGAAGCAGAAGAATAAATCTCATTAAGCTATATGAAACAAGCTCCATAAAACATACTTTTATACATCACATTTGCAGAATGATCAAACCACAGAGAGAGAAGGAAAACTAACATTTGAATTACAAACTCTATAAAACATACTATTGCACTTTAGGAAATAAACTTTACCAAAAACATTGTCAAAGAAGGTTCAAAACAGTTCCATAAAACTAGCTTACACATTGTGAAATTTTTGAGAGAAAAGACAAATAGAAAGAAAACTCACGTTACCGTAATACATACAACTCCACTTCATAAAAACATGAGTTCAACTTACAAAAAAATGCCAAGAAGAGTAAAGAATGAGGAAGATAACTCAAATAAACAAACAAACATGTAAACAAGGAATTCAACTTTCGAATGAAGTATAAAAGTTTCCGGGAGAAGTAAAGAAGGAGAAAAAAAACTCAAATTACAGCTCCAGAAACAGACAAAAATCTGTACGGACAGCCTCCAGCTTACCAGAGAAATTTCCGATTTGCTGGCGCAGTCGAAGCCGACCCCGAGAGCCGCCAAAACGGAGACGAGAGGGGGAGAGGGAGAGCATTTCACGGCGTAGAAGGGAGTGACACGTGGCAGAGCCTCACGCCAAGCCTGAGGGAAACCTCCATTGTGAGAGGGAGAAGGAGGCGGGGAGGGGGAGGGAGGGGAGGGAGGGAGGGAGAGAGGAAGAGACGGAACGATTGCCAAGTATTGAACGGAATAAACGGCACGACTTTGCAAGTTTGTTCAATTCTCAAACAGACCGTGGAAAAGTATCCGAATCAAATATTGAGGAAGCGGAACAGCACAGTGGAAAAGGAGGAGAGAGAGAAAGAGACCCAGATGAGTGTTAAGATGTAAAGTAGTTGATGTCGAGGTGTTGTGAATACGGAGGACACGTCCATTTTTTTTCCCGAATCCCGATGTGCTAATGGAGTATCAGCCGATGACCTGTGGTTTTTGTATATGTGAAACTCTATTAGCAATTTTGAAGTAAACCTGATAAGGTTATCCTAGGGAAACTCTTTTGGAACATAAACAATCCTTATCTTGTGGAATTCCCTAAGATGGGTAAAGGGGTTTTTGTAAATTTAGTATGTTACATATGATTTGTCAGCCATATGTGTAGGTTGGATATTAACGATACATGTATACCCAATCCTTCTCTTCTCTTCTCTTCTCACATGTCAAACTTATTTTAGTTTCCAAAAACATAAATTAATTGGAGAAACACAAATGATTTCCTCTTCTAACTGTGCCGGTTTTTCTTGGACTAAAGGTATTCACAATGTAATCCAAAAAGGTACTTCTTTTACTGTGGATTGTTGTTACGAAAATGTGATTTTGATACAAATTTCTTCACATGGGGCCGTGGCATGTTCTGATGTGCTTGAATGATGGTACCGTATGAAATTTAGTATCAGTACTTTTTGCCATGTTCAGTAGTACATGTTTTGACACGTATGTCCATCTCGTGCAACTACACCTTGTATCGCTATTGGTGTTAATAGTTTTTTCACCACCTATCACATCTTTCCTATGTACACACTTGTCCGGTTTTCAATTTGAGACCGCCAATCGGAAGCTGAGAATCTTATCTTTCAATCGCAACCGCCAGATCCACAATCCGACATGTGTGTAGGGAGAAAAGATGTTTAATGTGAGGTAAACAACATTAACACTAATATCAATGCATGGTGTAACTTGAGGAATCGGGGTTATACATGTGAAAAATGAGATCAACTGTAACTTAAAATTTTTACACAAAGAAAGTTACAGCTGTCTATAAAAGGAAAACGTATTTTTGGTTGATATTGGTGTGAAATGCGTCATGTTGGAGACAGGTTAGTTTTTGTCATTTCCGGTATGGGCGATACCCCAGAAAGCTCTACATTACTAGACCTACCTATTGGCAGTCATTGAGTTTTAGGCTCCTTCAATCATCCTATCGTAGGGTAATTCGTAGTGTTGTGCATCGGTAGCCACTTACCAATAATCGATATGTACGTTCGTTTACCTACTGACCATCAATATATTGTCTTGGCTTATTTGTAAGCTAACAGTCGCAAAGATTTCTCGTTATATTGGCCCAATATAATATTCGAACGATAAGTGCACGACACAAACTCTACACTTGTACTGATTTGTAAATGGGCGGTTAAAAAAAAAAAAACCTTCCCCCCTTCCGCAAAAACATGTAGCTAGTCAAGGATCAATATATCGGTCCCGCTCAACGCCATAACCAACAATATCGGTTATCGGATTTATTGGGATAATTAATTACCTGATGCGCAACACTAGAAATTTGGCACAGGCCCATTAAAAAAAATGATTCTATTGCAAAATCAGTTCCGCGAATTATCATATCGAACCTTTCTAAATTTTATGCAAACTCCCTCCTTAGAATCTTTCGTATTGGGCAATCTACTGAGACTGACCGAAAATCAGCTTAAACAATCACATTGGGTCACGTGCCTCTTAAAAGTTGACATCTTTTCCTGCCAATGGCTGTAAAGTTCACCGGGCAATCTTGTTGCTGACAGATTCTTGTGCATACGTAAAAACCTCATTGGCAAAAAAGTATACGATTCCACATGTTTTTAACTCTCAATCTGTTCGTCACAGAGCCAATTTTGCGAATTCAATTTTTTTTCTATCAGTTGCACAGCAAGCCGCTCAATGGGACCAAAGAACTTTACACCAACGATAGTACCGGCACCACTGGCCAGAAATCACGGGAATCATACGGTGCAATTTGGAATAATTTTCCGTACGATAATGCAATGACCGGAGATCACACCAGTAATTCCGTACATGTATGCACTCTACAGTACTGTACTATTAAGAAAAAGAAAGAGCAGAGTGCTTTGTCGTTATTGTTAATGTCTATTGTGCTTCTGAAATTTAATCATAATTATATTTATATAATATAATTATATATTAAACTATTAATTATATATAATCTCCGAAGCACAATATATTTAGTATACGTAACAGAGCCGAAAACGACAACAAAATGGAAGACGAGCTCGAAATGAAAACCATGGAAGGGAAGGAGGAGGCGAGACTTTCATCCATAGTTGTTCAATTCGTGCAAAATTTTCAAATTTGCCGTTTACTGCGTATTATTCGTGCCTTTTGAAAATTCGTTAAAATTCGCTTAGTACTTTCTTTATGGTAAACTGGACGGGAACCGTACGGAAACTGTACGAAATATTATACGGATTTTTTAGGGTTCATCAACTTCCTGTCCCGAAAGAGGAATGATTTTCAGAATGGCGACGCAACCCTGAGATCCCACGGGGGGAGAATAAAAAAGATTGGTGGTGATTCGTCCAGACATAATTTATTTTTTGGGGTCTATCCGCATTTGGCGTTACCCTACGCCATATATCACCAACGCCAAATGCGGTACGTTTACTCTAATATTTTTTTTTTATTACTCTATTTCGTGTGCCATTGTACCCATCCGCCCATATTAACGTAAAAACTTATTATATTCCAGAGCTTTTTTGGTAAGTTTTGCCGTATTAGGGTAAACTTTTACACTAAAACATACGTATTCCTGAAATAGAGTAAATTTAAACATAATTATTTGCAGGGATCTTAATTAAACTGCATCCGCTAAATATTAAACAACAGTTACAACGTTAACATGAGAGTAAGGGCGGTTACGTTTTCTTACCGTCAAACTTTAAGCTTTCCACATGTAAACTTTGTTGTATGTTCACACAGACGACCATGCAGTCGACGGACAAAGGCATGCGAACGGGTTTTTTTCTATGGAATTTGGTTGCGTTTTTTTAGTGTAGTTTCACGTGCGCGCACAATTACATGAAATCATTCTCTGTGCTTTTTTACTTAACAAAGTACAATTTTGCACGGCCAGACACCAGCCGTACGCCACACTATTCAAATCGGCACTATATTAGAGTTGTTAACGCTAAATTTAAAGTACCTTCAATATTGTGAAAAAACAATTACTGTAGAGTTATATATTCTACTTTCATATTTTGGGTCCGGGGGTCAAAATTTGGGGGCACCGAATTAGCGCTATCAACGCTAATCACCATTCGCGGTGTAGAATATATTGTGTTCGTAAGAACTACACCATGTATCGCTATTAGCGTTCTTAATTTGTTCGCCACTTAAAATATTTTGTATCCGTACACAATGTCTGACTTTCAATTTCAGACAGCCTATCGGAAGCTGAAATTGTTACCTTTCAATATCAACCGTCAGATCCACAATCCGACATGTGTGTACGGTGAAAAGAAGTTTTTAGCTACGAAAAAAACAATAACACTAATATCGATTCACGGTGTACTACACCGCCAATCGCTATTAGCGTTGTGTACGCTAATCCCGTCCCGCTTTTTTTTGTTTTTATTCTCAAATAGAATTATCCACACTATTTAAAAAAAGCCCTAATTCCTAATTAGAGTAATCGATTTCTTCCAAAATTTCCAAATTCCCAATTAGCGTACACCACGCTAAATAATAGTATACGCTAATCAAACCTACACGCTAATAGCGATTGGCGGTGTAGTGTACAACACAAGAAGAAAGAATTCAAAACATAGTTCAAAAGTAGGCGTTTGTATGGTAGGCCTTTGGTCGGTGCCTTTATCGTAAGTTGTGTTATGGGCTTTTCATGTGATCTTCTTAGATCGCTACTTTGATCAGCGGCCATCCGATCGTCCGAATCTGACGGTGTAAATATTTTTTTTTGGTCCAATTTTTGGTCCGAATGTTTTAATTGGTCCGAATAGGTCCGAATACAATATGGGTCTTAAGGTCATATTGTATGTTTTGCATACAATAGGCATATTGTATGGGCCTACTTTCACCTACTTTTGAATTATGATTCAAAATTAAAAACAACCAATTAGCTTTGAACCGTCCAAGTACGGTACTTAGTAGCTCCGAAAGTACACCGCATATCGCTTCTACAGTATAGTACTGTAATAGACGCGTACAAATGTTGTACTTATATGTACTTCCCATCCTTTTGTACAAGATCGTAAAAAAATTGTTGGTATTTGTTTTTGTTAACGCGAGAGCTTGCACGGAGCCAAAATCTTAATTGGGAAAAGTATAATATTTCCTTTACCATTGTTAGGACAGTACACTGTCAATCGCTATAAGAGAAAAGGAATAAATAGCGTAAAAAAAAAAATGTTATTAACACTAATCGAGATTTCAAAAAAAAAAAAAAA
>JBBHKE010003506.1:74667-158584 GCA_037447655.1 Zygnema cylindricum
TATTGCTGGACATAATTTAGTAATAAACATGAAAAAATGAATTATTTCATGTTAAAACGTGCCATACTCCAGCAGGCATAACTTGGATATAATCTTAACTTTTGCGATTAATTTGAAATGGAATTTATCTTATTACTTTTTTAATCTTAGTAAACGAGATAAAGTACACTACCTCAGCTTTAAAGCTCGCTGGCTTAATCTCATTAAATGAGATTTATGCTAAGCGCCACATCACATGTTCACCGCGTTCCGTGCAAAATTGTACTTTATTAAGTAAAAAAGTACAAATAATGATTTAATACAGGTCGTTATCATGTAAATGCGTTTTAACAAACCGCGTAGTGCAAACGTCATAGTGACGATAAACTGTACGTTTCGCCAAATTCTGTACGAATATTTATAGTAGAGGATATAAGCGTGCCAAATTAGAGTACTTAAATAAATTAGAGTAAACTTCATAGTTGAAACAGCTCTATCACATAAATTAGCGTTCATTACTCTAATTGTTTTTTTTAGTTTTTTTACTCTAATTTTTTCATTACTCTAATTACAATTCGCGGTGTATCAGTTTCAAATGTTTGTCTTTTGCACACAATAGATTGGTTTAGTCAAATTAGATCTCATGTACCAGTACGCCGCGAATCGTTATTAGCGTCAAGGTTTTTTTCGCCACTTAGGGTGAAGTTCCATTAGGACATTCTGTAATTCTACAACCAACATTATAGAATGCTACAATTAGAACGAAGTTCCATTGCGCAGAGTCTGTAATCCACATGTTAGCAGAAGTGTGGTGCCACGTCACTACAGGTTTGATATTGAAAATCGTCAAAGATTTTCACACCCACCAAAAATCTTCATTTGCGTACCATGTACGTGTGTATCAGGTCATCGTTCAACACAACTTTTGTCCTCTTTGCATACGCCTTGTCAGATACCACCTCATTTATTTGTCGTTTTGTTTTTACACGTGACGAATGAGCGTTGCCAAAAATAATGCGACGACTGGGAGCTAACAAAAATAGCGTGACAAAAGTGCGTTACGAAATTTCATTTGTATTTTCTGTTGGATTTCCGAATGCGTATATCGTGTGCAAAATTTTTTGATTTCCGTTGGTTTCCATCTTGTCACGTATGCTCATTATCCAACGTGTCGCGGCTAATTTTTTTTGTAATTGGTGATGTACCTCGCGAGGTACATCACCAATTACAAAAACTTTCGAAGCGAATGCTTCGCGAAAAAATATCCAACGGTCATTGTTAACTCCAAAATTTTGGAGAATATTGGCAAGATTCTCTCTAATGTTGTTTTCCTAATAAAAACAAAATAAGAAGTACGATGTAGTACGGAGAGGTCCGAATTTCTGTAAACAACCTCACTTTTCGTCTAATGGAACTTCACCATTAAAACATCTTTTCTCCGCACACACTTGTTGGATTGTGGATTTGTCGGTTGCGATTGAAAGTTAACATTCTCAACTTCCGATTGGCGGTCTCAACTTGAAATTCCGACAAGTGTGTACGGAGAAAATATGTTCTAAGTGGCGAAAAAAAAACTTGACGCTAACAACGATTCGCGGTGTACTATACGGTACACTGCTGTAATCAACTGCATTATGTTTGACATGTCAACATGTTAAGCGGAGGTCTCTCCCTAGAGTACAGTACTGCCGTACTGCACAGTGCACCGCCCATCGTTATTAGCGTTGATGATTTATTCGTGTTAAGTCGAAATTATAATTAATAATACCAATTGCAAAGGGACGTGGCATATCTTTGTCCACTTCCTTCAATAATGTTGTTAACACTGTTTTATGATTTCCAACCAAAATAAGTCGCGACCGAATTAGTGTTATTAACTCTAATAACAATGGCATGGGGACATGGGGATGGCATGGGCGTGTTGTCTCTAACATGGTTATGGGGATTAGTGTTATGTATCGGCAAGTTTCTTATAGGCGTTAAACCTGATAACCAATATATAGCTTATCGTTATTTGTAACGTGCCGTTAGATTATGATACATCGATGTCTGAAATTATTGTCGATATACAAGATATATTGGTCCCGATAACTGATGATCGCCGCTAACGGATATATCGTGCGAAAGGAGGGGTGGAGGAGGGGGTAACATAACCGAGGAAGGGGGGGGTTGTAAAGAAGATATACGTTGGAGTACGGAACTTCCAGTGCGTAAAACGTAACCGTATGTATGAAATAAGGAGCGATACGTATCGATTATCCGAATGTCCAAAACTGTAGATATTGGTTATTTTTAAGAGGCTAACAACACATAACGCTGCTAAAATTCCAAAGCCATTAAGGCACACTTTCCAATCCACGTTAACTAATATTGTGAGACTTTGTATAAAATAAAATATTTGCAATTAGAAAAATGTCCCAATTCACATTTTTAGTTATCAAACGTATTGAAAAGCATCGAGTTTATTTATGTGTTTTCCATCATGGCTTCGAACACGTCTCCTCCAATAGGTTATGAGCCTAGCCCTACCACTTCCAACAATATTTATATGTTTTGTGGCCACAATCTTTACCACTAGTCTTTCTTAACTATGCATCCTTTTAAACACGGAACAATCTCAGGCTTTTCTATTAGCATTTTTAAAACTCGCGTCATCAATTCTAATAACTCGGTTGAGGAAAAAGCCATGAAAGGCAAAGAATTTACTGAATGGAATTAAAAGGACGACGGTTTGCATGCACGACTAGTCATGGATTTTAATAACGAACGGACTCCGCTTGTTCACGTCGTATCCACCATTGCTATTGCTTGGTCGCGTCTCACGCCGACCTACTTTCCGACGACTCGATGTTTTGAAACAATATCCTCACGAGTGGAACCTAACCATAGGTGCTACTATGTGGGCCGAATGCGATGCCGATTTTGATTGCTTATCCCCGTGGCTTTAAAACATATTTGCTCATAGTCACCATCATTGTCAATGACCTTATTTTTGATGGCCCCACTCTCCCAAATATTTACACGAGGCACTTCGACATGACCGGCCTTGGAGAAATCATATTTGACTTCGAATTATAGTCACAAGTAATCGCTCTACCAAAACTCTTCTTCTCTCTCAAAAAACCTTCTTCTCTGACCTTTTGGACCGTTTCGGCATGGTCGATTTCTTCCGTCTCTACTCCTTTAGATGCCAATGCTCCTTTGACTCAATGCCACCGAAAACGTTTTCTCACCTACCCTTCACGCCACTTACCGTTTTCACACTTTTAAATAATGGGGATGGTACACCGTGTATCGCAATCAGCGTTCACTCTACCAGCGAACAAGGTGTATCATCCATTAAGTTCGATAAAGTACACAGTCGATCGTATTTAGCGTGTAGAAATTATTAGAGTAAAGAAAAAATTAGCGTCATTAATTCTAATTCAGTGCCAGGAGACGTGGCAAATTATGGTCCACGTCCTTAAATAGCGTCATTTATTCTATTTAAGGTTCAAGGGTCAAAATTTAGGGGCGCCGAATTAGTGTTCAACACGCTAAATACGATCGACGGTGTATTGTAACGTACAGAACATTGCAGTAACGTATCGTATGGCGTAAAGTGCAGTGCACCGCGTATCGTATCGTGTCGCTATGTTGCAGACTTGCAGCGCTACAGTACTGCTTTTTTCTCCCCCATCAGATTTTGAAGCAGGTGTTCTTCCTCGTGCACGTTTCGAATTCCCAGTGGGGATTTGCGGCTATAACCGTTTAAACGTGAAAACTCATGCCCTTTCAGCGCAACCGTCGGATGCTCCATCCGACAGAGTGTGCACGATAAACAAAATTTAAACTTTAAAGGTCGAAAAAAGGAAAGCATTCGAAATTTTGAACAACGGTTGTCGCCTTTCGCGGTGCACTTTTCCTGTTTTCGGAGCTTGGGACACGTGGCATGGGGCTGCACAGAAAGAGGAATTCCCATGGCTGTCGCCTGCTTCTTGTCCTTTTCTCCGCCATAAGTGCGGCTGGCTCGAGAGGGGCCATGGCGGAGGAGGAGAGAGACATCTCTCCGTTTCCTTCTTTGGAGGGAGACAGTAGAGGGTTGCCACGTGGCAGAAACGACAAAAAAAATGGAGGGGAGGAATTTCAGCAGACGGAGAAATTTTGGCGCGAAAGACAGCTGACGGAGCAGGTGTAATTTTATTTATTTTTATTTTGTTTATTTATTTATTTTGTTAAAGAGGATTTCCAGCTTTGATTGGTTCTGGAAAATGACATTTTTTTGATTTTTTTGGTTCACGACTTGGTCAACTTTTTTTACCATCGTTTTTTTTTTCTGATTCATTTTTTTTGAAGTTGGGTTTTAACAGGTCGCCCCACCATGAATAGTGTGGATTCATGGGACTGCCGCAGTATACGTTATCCGTAAAATTTTCTCGTGTGAATGTGTCTTTTAAGTATTGTATTTTGAACTTATAATTATCTTTTAAAGCTATTATTATATTTTAAGTTTGTTTTTTAATGTGAATTGAAGTGCATTTCACAGCCTGCGTCTCCATTTCAGAAAAATAATGATTCCATTTCGATAAATATTTGTGCATCTAATGATTTGAACATAATTACAGATCTGTTTTTTTTTTAATTCAGTTTTAATTGAGGGTATAGACAAACAAACAAAAAAAAAATCAATTTGAATTAAGGAGAAAAAGCGAATCCATCGTTTCAAACCAAGAAGTCAATTCAAATCAAGGGAAAAAATATTCAATTTAAATTAAGGGATAACCAACATTGGATCCAAAATCTATGACAATGTAAACTTGAATTAAAAATTTTAAAAATCAAATGTTGGTAAACGGCCAGATTTATATAACCTGCCCATATCTTGTTCTTTCTTGATTTTTTTTTTGTTTCCTCTTTTGGAATTATCAAATTTTTCATTAACATTGTCGAAAAACAACTTTTCTTGATCTTACTTTTTTTGTTATTGAAAACGGAACATTTTTCGGTTCTTCAATTGCTCTCCGGTTGAAAATTAAAAGAAAATCCCTTTAATCTTTCTGCTGTCTAACCTATTTTCAAATACCTTTTTTTTGTTGTTGTTTATGGAAACTTTTATTTTATTTTTTCTGATAATTTTTGCTCTTAGATAAAGATGTTTATTTGTCCAACAACAATTCTATAAACTTTCCCTTTTCTTTATATAAACTTTTTATTTTTCCCCTTCTGTAAGGACTAAAAATTTCCCATCACTTAACTTTCTCACATGATTTCACTGGTTCGTTGACGGGTCCAAAAAAATCTCTTACTTAGTCTTTCTATTGTCAAAATTTTAAATTTCCCTTACTGTTCCGTTCAAATTTCTTTCCCTTTTTGGGGGGGGGGGAAGATAGGTTTATTCTGGTCCATCGGATCGATCGGCTCTTGACCCGTGTTGGAGCAAATCTGAAAGTCGTCGATATTACACCAAATTTACAGAAGAGGTAATCTCTCTCTCTCCCTCCCTCCCTCCCTCCCTCCCTCCCTCCCTCCCTCCCTCCGTTTTAGTTTTTCTGTTTTTTTCCGTTTTAGTTTTTTATGCTCCCAATTTAGTGAAGAGGCCAGCACAATTTATGGACCATTTTTTTTAGTTTATTCTTAATTATTTTGTTTTTTTCTGTTATTTATATCACGTTTCTTGTTCTCACATTTTATTTTTTTGCAGCCTTCTCATGAATAATGGCTTGTGATCTTTATTTTTATCTTTGCATTATTATTTCATTTTTGCGTTCTCCTTTTAATTTTGCTTCCATATCTTCTTTTATTTTTACATTTGCATTTCTTTGCGTCATTTAGTTGCATCCGTGTTTTATTTTTCCATCCGTATTTTCTTTTGCATTCGTATTTTATTACTGCATCCGTATTTTATTTTATGTTTGCATTCGTACTTTTTGTTTTGCAGCCTTCTCTGTTCTTCACGGAGCGAATAAATTTTGAATATTGGTGCGTCATCCGTATTTTTGTGCTTTTGCATTTGTTTTTTTTTTTTTTCTTTCATTTGTCTTCTCTTTTCCTGCGTTTGCATTTTTTTTCTTTTTGCAGCCTTCGACCGGGTGATTTTGAATTTACGGTGTGAAGTGTATTTTGATTTTTGCTTTCGTATTTTAGTTTTGCACTCGTATTTTATTTTCACGTCCGTATTCGATTTATGTTTGCATCTGTCCTTTTTTTAAACAGCCTTCTCAGGCCTTTACGGATCGAATAACGGAATACGAAATAATGCATCAATACTGCATGGAAAGCCGTCGAATTGTCGCGTCTTTTTATCAAAACGAGACAAATGAGGGTACTATTGAAACCATTTTTATAACTTTTTTTAATTTTTATTTATTTTTATTTTTAAGGCTTGTTTTTAGTATTTTTAGTTTTTAAATATGCTTTTGTTTGAATTTCGTTTGGCTAATTTTGGCTTTTACAATATTTTTATAGGTTTTTAATCGGGTGTTTTTTTCTGGTATTTTTATGGCTTTTTGTCAGGGTTTTAATAGGTCTTTTGTTTGGCTTTTTTTAACGGTTGTTTGTACTTTTTTTTTTTTTTAATTCCCATTGTTTTCCTGGATTTTTTAAGAATTCTCAAGGTTTTTTTTAAGATTTTTCAAGGTCTTTTTAGAAAAAAAAAATCTAAGGGTTTTAAGGGCTTTTTGGGTAAAAACCCTAAAAAAAATTAATTGGGCTCTCATTTTCACCTTTGCTAAAAATTTAACATTTATCCCTTCTCCCCCTTTTTTTTTTCCTGTGCCATTATTAGAAGTTAAAAAACCCATTTAAACTCAAAAAAACTCTTAGAACACGCGGAAACCTTAAAAATACCTTAATCCTACTTAATTTTCTCTCTCTCTCTCTCCCTCTCTCTCTCTCTCCCTCTCTCTCTCTCTCTCCTCTCTCTCTCTCCCCCCCCCCCTCCCTCCCTCCCTCCCTCCCTCCCTCTCTCTCTCACTCTTACACAAACACTGAAAACTCTTTAATTCCCTTCACATTTTTCTCCAGAGGATAAAACCAGTTGCCAGTATTTAATCCACAAGGGGGCCGGAGGTTTCGGAAACCATATGCAAGGCCTCCTTTCCTCCTTCCTCTTCGCCCTCCTCACTAATCGAACCCTAGTTGTCGAAAAAAAAGGAGATTATTCCCTTCTTTGTACCCCTTTTCCCAAGTCTTCGTGGGTTTTAGGGCGGCCCGAGGACCGTCCTATTCTCCAAACCATGGCGGCCAAAAGAACCTCCTGCGAGAATTTACTTCAGATGAGGGAGACAGGAGAGACGCTCAGGTTTCTCTCTCTCCTCTCTCTCTCTCTCTCTCTCTCTCTCTCTCTCTCTCTTTCTCTCTCTGATAGTACTTTTCTCTTTATTTCTCTCTCTCCTTCTCTCTCTCTCTGATAGTATTTATCTCTTTATTTCTCTCCCTCTCTCTCGGATAGTCTCTCTCTCTCTCTCTCTCTCTCTCCCCCCCCCTCGAGTAATCTCTGTCAATTGGATAGTCCCTCTAACTTTCTCTTTCTCTCCCACTCTCTTTCAAAGTTTCTCTCACACTCGGATAGTCTTTAGTCCAGGAAGTCCCTCACTTTCGGACGCTCTCAGATAGTCTCTCTCTCTCTCTCTCTCTTTCTCTCTCTCTTTCTCTCTCTTTCTCTCTCTCAGAGAGTATCTTTCTCTCGGATAGTCTCTCGCCCTCTTTCTCTCCCTCCCTCTCTCTCCCCGTCCTCTGCTTCTCTCCTCTTTTGTCTTTCCACTCTCGTCTCTCCCTCCTCCTGTCAGAGACTCTCCTCCTCCCCTCCCCCTCTCCCTCCCCTTCACCCTCCTCTCTGTAAGTGGCCGTGCTTCCTCACGGTGATTCTTTTATTTTTAGAAAGTTTGTTTTGTATTTTTTAAATCTTTTTTGGATAATTTTTGTAGGATTTTGTGAATTTTTATGTGGGATGATTTTGGGTATTATATATATACATATTTTGGGGGGTTTTTTCTGGTTTCTTTTGGGTATTTTTCAGTTTTTGAGGCCTTTAATTCTTTTTCTTTTGTTTTTTTGGTTGCGTTTCAGCGACAAGGTGAAACATTCTTGTTTTTTTTTCATTTTCTACCTTTTGTCTTTTTTTTTGTTTTTACCATTTTTTGTTTTTTTTGTTTTTTTGTTTTTTTTGTTTTTTTGTTTTTTTTGTTTTTTTGTTTTTCCTTTTTTATCTTTCCTTTTTTCCTTTTTTCTTTTATTCATTTTTTTTATCTTATTAACCATGTTCCAGCCCCAAGGCCTACCCCTTCTACCTCAAATTCGATCCCCATTGAGCCGACGAATCGTTTTCTTGCGTCCCCTCCCAAACTTCTAATCCGGGCATTTCCACGTTTTTGTTTTTTCTTTTCATTTTGTCTTTTGCCTTCTATTTTTGTCTTTTTCTGGTTCCCTCCCAGCCCCCTGGGCCGCCCTCTACCTCAAATTTGATGCCAACCGAGCCGACAAATTGTTCTTCTGGGACTTCTCCCAGAGCCTCCCTCCCTTTTACTTGTCATTTTCTGTCTTTTATCTTTTATCTCTCTTTCATTTTCCTTTCATATCCTCTGTTTTTCATTTTTTTCTCGTCTTTTGTCTTCTCCCTCCTCCCCCCCTCCCCCCAGCCCCTGGGCCTCCCTTTACCTGAAGTTCGACGCCACTCGCGCCGACGAGGCGTTCTTCTGCGGGGCCTGCCAGGGGGTCCTGCGTGATGTCACGTGGCTAGGACTGCACCATGCGAGGTACCTGGCGCCGCCCATCGTGGCAGGGGGGGGGTACAGGGGGGAGGTGGAGAGACTGTTTCCCAGGAGGTAAGGGGGGGGAGATGGGGGGGAGGGGGGGGTTGGGTGGGTGGGTGAGTGGATCTCTCTGTCTCTGTCTCTGTTTCTGTTTGTCTGTCTCTCTCTCTCTCCCCGTCTCTCTGTGACTCGCTGTCTCTCTCTCCCTCTCTCTGTCTTTGTCTCACTCTCTGTCTTTGTCTCACTCTCTCTGTCTCTCTCTCTCCCTCTCTCTCTGACTCTCCCTCCCACCTCGTTTTCCCTCTCTCTCTTCCTCCCCCCGTTCGTTTTCTCGTTTCATCCGGTAGTGGTTCCTAAACAACGGTTATATTCATCTGAAATTCGCGATTTTTTTTGTTTAATATGCTATTTTGTTTTATTATTTAAGTGGTTTTACCAACCGGGAAATAATTGTGTTTAAAATAAATAATTTTATCAAAAGCTTCCATTTCAAGTTTTTTTTTGTTTATTTTTTTTTTAGGAATTTGTGGGAATGATAACATTTTTTTCCATTTTCTGTATTCTTAACCGTTTTGGTTTTTAACAGAATCTTGTTATTCATTTCCCTTCTTTTTGTTGTTTCTTTCAGGTTGATATTCACACACCTCGCAAGATATCTTCTCCACCCAAACAATTTTTTGTGGGAGAGAATAACTCGCTCCTTCCACTCCCATCTCAGGCATGCATCCTCTCTCTCTCTCTCTCTCTCTCTCTCTCTCTCTCTCTCTCTCTCTCTCTCTCCCTCTCTCTCTCACCTCTCTCTCTCCCTCCCTTTCTCCTGCTTTCTCTTTCCCACAGATATATATATATATATATATGTATGTATGTACCACAAAGTAGCCATAATAGTACTTAACTGTTTTTTTGCTCAACACTAATTCTTTTTGCGGTTCACAATCGTCCATAAAATGTAGTTATTAGCATTAAAACAGTCCTCATAATAGGTAGTTGTTTATTTCTTTACTCTGCTATGGATTTAAGATGTACCATAACACGAGCAAAAAACTGCGTTTAGAGAACGTCTTATGCCATCTATTTGTCCTTTATGTACTTTTCTAGTCTCTTTTAAACTTTTTGTCCTTCATTGTCTTTTTTGTCATTTTTCACTTTTTCCCATTTCTTGTCTGTTTTGTCTTTTTTTCTTTTTTGTCATTTACTTTTGTCACTCTTCCTCCTCTTTTTTTTGTCTCTTTTTGACTCTCTTTAATCTTTTTTTTTTATTTCGTTTTTTCCATTTTTTCCTTTTTTTTGTTTTTTCTGTGCGCAGTTATGCCCAGGAGCGAATCGGAGTTCAAATTCGAACTTTTGCCGATGTCGATCCGTGGGCCAACGAGAGAATTTTAGATTGTCTCTGTAATATAAGCCTCTCTCTCCCTCCCCCCCTCCCTTCCGAAAAATGGATGGCTCTCCTTCAAAAGCAGTTGAAAAAGTCGAAACCCTTACAAGAAGTTCGAGAAGTGGTCGAAAACCGGAACCCGAATACAAAAGCGGTTTTTGTGACGAGTATTCATCGGGAACATATGGAGTTTCTGAAAGCTCTTTATGAGGAGGGAGTCGCCTTGGACGGTACGATTGTCGTCGTCCACTCGTGAGTACCATTTCTCTTTGACTTTTTTTAGTGCTCTTTAAGTGTATTTTCCGGGGTTTTTTTGGGTGGTTTTCAAAGTTTTCAAGTTGGGGTATGTGGTTTTGTGCATCTTCCGAGTGTGTGTATCCCTTCTTTACCATTTTCATTCCCCTCAAATAGGAACCCAGAATAAAAATGTCACTCATTTCCACGCCTCTTCCCTCTCTCTCTCCAACTCTCCCCTACCTTTCTCGCGTTCTCCCCCTCTTCCTCCCCCTCCTCTCCCCCTCCCTCTCCCCCTCCCACTTATCTTACGCGTTTGTATATCCCTTTTTACCTTTTTCATCCCCTTTATATAGGAACCAAGTATAAAAATGTCACTCATTTCCACGCCTCTTCCCTCTGTCTTTCCACCTCCCACCTTTATCTATCTCTCTCTCTCTCCACACCTCTCCCCCTCTCCCCCCCCCCCCCTCCCCCCCTCCTCCTCCCCCCCCTCCTCTCCCCCTCCTCTCCCTCTCCCTTTCCCTCCCTCTCCCTGTCCCCCTCCAGCCAAGGCCACGTGGGCATGGAGGAGTGGAGCCTCGGCCAGCATGCCCTCGCCCTCATCGACATCTGGTTACTCAGTTTCTGCGACAAAATCTTAATAAGTAGTCAATCGACTTTCGGGATTCTCGCATCCGGATTGGCCGGGATTCGTCCCTTTATTATGAATATTGCCCAAAGAGAGTATGGAAGTCGGAAAAAAGACCCTCTAGCGGTATGGCGTACAAACGGGCTTCCGGTTTGTTCTCTCTCTCCCTCCGTGGATCCGTGTGCCCAACCGCCTCTTTATGGTGTGTGTGGAAATAGTAGTACTGAGGTTTTCGGGGGAGGGGAAATTCCGGAAGATTTGGAGTATGTGAAGTTTTGTACGGCGGATTATGCGCCAGATTGGCAAATTATATCCAATTGAGGGTCGAAGGTCGTTTTGCGGGGTGGTATTTTTTGGTGTTATTTTTTCGGTGTTTTTTATTTTAGAGAATTAGGGTTTTTAAGGTTTTGTTGGTTTGCTGTTAGGTAGGATTTGTTTAATTTTGTTAATTTATTTGATTGTTTGTTTAAGAGGTGTGTCGAGGTTGTCGTTGTTTTATGTGCCTCAAAGATAAATTGTAAAAGCTTTGTTAAAGGAAAAGGCAAAAAGCTTTTCTTAAGAGGAAGGACCAAAAATGTGCGATGGTAAACCATTGAAGTATAATGGAAACAGAAAAAAAAAGGCAAAACAATTGTGAAAAATGTTTCACAAGATCAAACAACATATAGGATGTTTAGTTGACATTTCACAAAGCTCTAATGATTTTATTAGCGATAATTAGCAGGTTGTTTCTATGTTGATTTGTGATTTAAAAGGTTTGGGATTTAAATTAATCCCTCGTGTGAAAGTTTTGTAGCTCTTTTTGTTCCTTTTTTTTTCCAAATGTTGGCGAATTGCAAAAAAAAAACGGAAGATTTTATTCCTTGGAACAAAAGTCAGGTTAAATACGTATGAATGTACGAATAAGTTTATATATAAATTCAAGACACAAGTGCCCAATCAAATATTTTATTTCTTATGAATTTTGTGTTTCTGAAATTTTGAGACATCAGTCAAAAATTTAGGGGACGAGGAGGATAGAGCAAAACGTAATTTGAAAGAATCGTGATTCAAAATCTTTTACTCGCAAAGCTGGAAATGTATAAAGACCATAAGGAAACCTTCCTGTTTTGTAAATCAGCAAACTAACAGAAGAAAATGAGAAAAAAATGAGAAAAAACGAGTTTTGTGGCGGGTTGGTGAGAATGAGAGGAGGTCGCAAGAGATACTTTGGAGTGAAAAAATAAATAAAAATGTACCGACATTCATCCCAGTGAATGTGCAGATGTGAAAAGGTTTTGGAAGGAACTTAAGTCAAGAATAAGTTTAAAGGGGATGGAAACATGTTCTGCAACTCAAAAAAGCCATAGCGGACGCAAATTCAGAGATACATTTGGGACAAAATTCAGTACAAAGGTTTGAGATTTGCAATTGTTTACATGGTTATGAGGCTGCTTTAATTTCCTTTTTCTTTTTTTCAAATATTGGATAATGACAGCCGTCGAACTGTTAATAAAAAAAAACAAATGGTTTTTAAATTTGGTGCGAAATCAGGTTGAATATTTGTGAATGTTGACGCACTTAATTACTGAAGTTCACTGAAATTGCACATTCGTGTTTTATATTTTTTACGGATTGTCTCGTCTGTCTTTAGAAGATGGGAAGTAATAAGACTATTTTAGATCAGTCAAAAATAAGGACGAGAATGATAATCCAAAATAAAAGATGAAAGGATCACGGGATGAGATCACTCGTTCTATTTACCGAAAACCATGGAGGATTTATTTTGCAAACAACCACTTGATGGTATAAATACACACAATTGAGTTTTTCCCGAGCACAGAATGGAAACCTATTTTGCAATCCCGTGTTTCTCTCCCTCCCTCTTCTCCCCTTTCCCATTCACCCTCTCCCCCTCTCTCTCTCCCCTCCTCTCCCCCTCTCCCTCCCTCTCTCCCTCTCCCCCTCTCTTCCTGTCCCTTAACTCATCCAGCTCCCTCCGCAATTATTTGCAGATAAGTCGATAAATCCGCCGTACAAGCTCTCACGTACTCCGGTTGCCCGAAAAGCAGGTCGACTCCCGGCGGAGCGCACGGCCTTTTTTTGGCGGCTTGCGCGCAGGGGTCGATCGAATTGGATCGCGTACAAATCGGCTTGCCGTTCAAATTCCAGACGGCCTCCTTCATATATTTCAGCCGTCCCATCGGGCGCCGCGCGATGTTCATAACGAACGGCCGGATGCCCGCGAGAGCCGCGGCGAGGGCTCCGAAGGTGGAGAGAGAGCTCGTCTGAATCTCGTCGCAGAAACTCAAAATCCAAACGTCCACCATGGCGAGGGAGTGGTGCTCGAGGTCGAATCGCTCCCTTCCGGAACTTGCTTCTCTGGAGAGGGAGAGGGAGGGAGAGGGAGGGGAAGGGAGTTAAGAGGAATAAGATAACATTTGTGCAGGAAAATGGGGCATTAGACACGTTTTTTATTCAAAAATTCATTCACAATTAACCAAAGCCTGCCACATTTCACATTTCACTTGACACCTATCAAATAATTCATCATATGACTTAGCCTCATTTCCTACTGTTGAAATCTTAAAAAAATCCTAAAATAAAGTTAAGAACGGACCCCATAAGAGTTTACTCACGAGTAAAAAAAGACGGAGGATCCATCGGAAGCGTAGCCATCTTTATATTCATTTTTCAAATAGTCCACATGGTCACCATGGAGAGAAGCCACGAAAACGGCAATTTGTTGCGGCTTTTCACCGGTCGAGGAAAATTTATTGTCATCCACACTATTTGTAGTTTGTAATTTTCTGGGAGCGGGTAAATATTGGCTCACATTTATGGCACAACCGAGAATTCTCTCATTGGCCCAATAATCATTTTCGGCGAAAGTTCGAACTTGTAGTCCAACTCGTTTGTCAGCCCATCTACAAAAAATATTTATCTGGATGTAAAATGTTGTTTCTTATTTTAATTTACACATTCGTTGGTATAAAAGGAGTTTTTGTAATTTCAGATTTCGATACGAAAAGAATTTTGTTTAAGAATTGGGAACAGAAAAATTCAGACATCAACTGCAACATAAAAAATAATTGAAGTTCACAAAATCATCGAATATATTTGAATCTTAGTTTTAATGTTTAAAATTCCGATTTTGACAAGTTATTATGTGTGTCTGACTCAATTTTTGGAGCAAAACTATGAATCTCGGTGGTGAAGTTTACGTAAATATACAAAAATATGCGTAGACATATACCAAACGTACTTATTAGTAGTGTTGGGTATCGGGTAATTTCATATCGCGATAATTTCGATATTCGATATATCGAATATCGATCGAGCAAACTTCTCGATATATCGTACTGAGACCAACAAAAATCATCGCGATATATATCGCGATATATAGTATTTTTTAAATTTAATATTTTATATAATATGTTATTTTAGCGATGAAGACAAATTGTTTGATACGCGACGTACGACGTGATTCTCGTTCCGTGACTTATGTGTGAAGACACGTGTTTTGAAAGAGATGGCCCCTGTACGGAAACCAGCGTACGGAAAACAGTATGCACAGGCTCCGCGCACAAAAATTGCAAAAAACTGCAGTCAAGTGCGACAGTGTCTGCCTATTCGCTTACAGTATTGGACTTTATTTCAAATCACCTCGCGAGGTGATTTGATGTAAAGTTTGAACATGTGTTGAAAGGACGCGAAAGTGGGTCGAAATGCGCTAAACGACAAATTGTATCACGTTAGACGACAAATCACTGTACGTATAAAGTTTCGGGGTAACGCAACTTGTACGGTGTTAATTTCTGTTTTTTGGTACGGCTGCGAAATTTCTCGTTTTTTTCTAAGTTATGGAGGAAAACGACAGAAAATAACTAACTTTAGCACATGCGAAAATACCCTAAGTGAAGCGATATCGCAGCGAGGGCGACGAGAACAGGCGGTTGCGACAGCAACGACGAAAGCGACGGCACAAACGAAATTTAACGTATTCTTTGGAAACCGCATACGGCGCCGTCGATGCGGACACGAAGACATGAAGCGACGGACTAAATCGAAACAATAAATAATTATGTAAACAGTGGAAATTACATATATTAAATCTAATGTATTAACATATATTAAAATTAAAAATATTATATATTATGTTTCGTTAAAAATATACATGGTACTGTACGAAAACAAAAGGCCCTTGGCAACCAAAGGGCAAAGCACCGGGTCGCCCGCGACTATTATTAATTTATCCTGCCACTTCTCGTACAGATGAATCGATTAGGTTCGTTGATGTGAAGGTACAGTATCGCCTGAGATTGCATATTTTCAACACTAATTTCTCTTCTATTTTTTTTCTTCTCTTCTCTTCTCTAATTTTCTCTCCTCTCCAATCTCCTCCCCTCCTCTCCTTTGCTTTTCCTTTCTCTTCTCTCCACTCCTTTTTTTTCCTCGTCTGTCATCGTCTCTTCCATTTCTCTTCCCTTCTCGTCTCTTCCGCTTTAGTTGTCTTCTCTTCCTTTTCTTGTCCTCTTCTCTCCCTACCTTCTTCCCCTTCTCTCGGCTCTTTCTCGTTTTCTGTCTTTTCTTTCCCTCGTCTTCTCCTTTCTCTTCTATTTTTATTCTCCCCGCTCTCTTCTCCTTTTTCCTCTCTCTACTCTCCCCCATCCTCTCCTCTGCCCTTTCCTACCTCCTTTCTCCTCTCTCCTTTTTCCTCCCTTTCTCTTCTCTCCCTTCTCTCATCTCCTCTCTTCCTTCCCACTCACCTCTTTTTTTTTCTTTCAACAAGACAAAATTTGGAAAGAGTATTTTTTTCCGCCAAGATGCGTTTTGTAAAAAGAAATATAAAAAAAAAATAATAACTTCAAAAAAAAAATCACAAAAGTTAAGAAAAATTATCACACAAGTAGAAAAAAAAAATAGTATGTCAAAAGAAACCACAAAGGTTAAAAAAAAATCACAAAAGTCAAAGTAAGAAAATCACAAAAGTAAAAGAAAAAAAAATCACAAAAGTCATATCCACAGTAAACTCTGTCCACACTATTTACACCACACTCAAAACAAAAATAGGCCATCGTTTCTTTGTCTTGATATATATGTATATATATAATAAACGCATTTTCAAAGACTGATAACAATAAATCAAAAATAAATAAAAAAATCAAAAAAATGAATAAATATTTTATGGACAAAAAAAAAACACAAATCATGCAGATTCAAAACCTCTATTAGCTTACAAAAGCTTTTCAGTACAAGTACAAAACTACAAAAATATATGATAATACAATAATACAAAAATACAATAATACATTAATACAAAAATACAATATACAACCATAAGACTAAGAATACACATTGGAAGAGTAAAAAAAACAAATAGATTTTGCCGTTTATTTGAGTCAAACAATCATAAGCTATAAACACAAAACCAAAACCTTAAAACTTTTTTAAAACCGTTTTCAAAACCTCAAAAACCTCCTAGTTTTGACCGGTTTTTCTCTATCAAATTGTTTAAAATACTTAATCTCAAAACTACCAGTATTACCAAAGCATATAAATCTGAATTTTATTCACACAAGAATTCCATGTCAACCTTATCTACAAAAGTCGAATACTAAACGATTATATATACAAAAACTTTTCCAAATACAAACCAGAGTGTAAACAGAATCGAGTAAAAAATGTCGCTGTTTACATAGAAATTCAATGTTCCCTCTTTAAAGAAAAGAAGTTTTGAATCATCTCGGAGCCTAAAAAAGAATATTTGTTCATTTAGACTCCGTTTTTCCCCCCGGCTTTACTAACAAAGACTTCATTTAATCTTTGTCGAAGTAAACCTCAATTCGTACAAATCTATTTACAAATCCCTTGTAATTTTTCGGAACACGTGTTCTTCACCGATATAACATACTAAACCCTTTCCAACTTTTTGATAGACGAAGGCCCAACCTTTCAATAAATGAAAACCCAATTGTTACTTTTACCTAAGTTACACTCTCATTCATCCAAAATCCCAAGTCCTTAGTCGAAAGGAGAGGGAGAGAGTCAAAGTCGAGTCAAAGCCGAGTTGAGTCGAGTTGAAGTCAAGTCAAAGTTGGGTCAAAGTCGAGTCGGGACGAGACAAATCTCCCATCAGTTTTCCATTTTTCCTTTCATCAGTTGAATTCATTCATCAGAGGATCCCAAGTCTTTCATATCTTCCCTCTCTTCTAAACGTATTTCCCCCGCGAAATACGTCTGGAGAAATGTAAATCCTGTCGAAATAACCGCTCCTATTGTATACCAAACAATAGCTGCGTAAATTATTTGACCTGTTCCTCCACTTGTGAACCAAATAGGTAACGGTCCTTCAATAGTGGGAGCTGATTGGGCAACATTTTCACCCACGGTAAGTCCCACACAAACCGCGGCTCCAACCGCAGTAAAAACGGGAATACTCGAACTGAGACGATCGATAAAAGAGATATGTTTTCCTTCGAATTCTTCTCTTGTTGAGCCAGTTTTAGATGAAGACGACGAAGAATTGTATGTACGACGATAGTTTCGTGAGTTTTTCAACTTTTGATCGGCAAAGTTAACTGGGCAACTGATTGGCTCCAGAGGCTTCCAGTATTCCTCGGCGTCCCACCCTCGTGGTTTTCCCTCACTCTGACTATTGACTGTTCCTCCGGATCTGCAAGTAATACATTTTTCCCTTGATTAGAACAGACTCAACAAAGGCATTTCCAAAAGAAAGTGCAACAGTAAATCAACTGAATACATTGAATGAAATACGAAGGCAAAATGAAGATTAAAAAGAGCTCCATTGTTGGGATTAGTCCATTGTAAAAACTCAAGAATTAGTATGGATAACAATAAATTGCTCGTATTTACATAATTTATCACTATTTGAACTTGTAACTCCTATTCACCCATGGATTTCTATTTTCATTTTTATTTTTACCCCACAACATAAATAGTGTTGATAACAGTAAAAGGGCTGAAGGTGACATGCAGTAACTAAATACCAATAGGCTGATTCTAGATTTACGTTTCTCCTAACAGGATTTCTCAAAAAAGCAATGAACAGAGGACTACAAAAGGCATAAAAGAAGAAGGCAAAGAGCTTCTTGACATACCAGCCCACTCACTTTTGTTCCTTCACCTAACTTCATATACACAAACTAATGACTCTCCACCCTTTTCCAACAAGCTACCTCTCAATAGAACTATGCAAGCTATTCAAAAGAAAAAGAAGTTAAAACAACAATTCACCGTTTGCCTACCAAGAAAACTCCAAGGTATTGACAAACAAAAAGAGAAACAAAACACCAAATTCACCTTTTCCGGGCAGCTTCGTGAAGCGTTCGGAGCTCTTCTGGGAAAAATGCTTCGGAAGTTTTTTGAGACCGAGCTGCTTGGGCTTCCTCAAGGGAGACCACCCAATCCAGAGGGATGAGAGCTCCCTGAGACTGCTGGGCTGCTTGCCACGTGGCAACTCCTGAGAGGCCCTGCCACGAGGGCCTCCACCAACGGCCGGATTTGGCGCGAATATTTTCTGCTGCGGCAGTATCTGACTCGTGCACACCTCCAGCAGCTGCCTGGTCAACGGAGAAGAGAGAAGGAGAGAGGAAAAAAATCAAATTTTGAAAGTTTTTTTCAAACAGCTGAATAGGGATAAAAACATTTTTAATATAAGAAAAAAGATGAGAAGAAAAGCATTAAATAAGAACAGGCGAGAAGAGAGGAAGAGAAAAAATCAATTTTTTGAAGTCGTTTTCAAACAGTCCAATAGCAGATTGCAAAAACTAGGATTTTTTTTGCCAAATATCTAGCTTACAAAGTCAATTACGTCAAGTGACCAAATAATAGTAGGCAAAAAAAAAAAATGTCTCGGCAAATACTGACTTGAAAGGGTGAAAAATCAACGAAACAAATGACCTGAAAATAAGTTTCAAAATACACTATTCCTTCATTCCACATTTCTTCCCTCTAAAAAGACAATCAAAAGGACTCAAAGTGTAATTGAATTTTATTCCTCTCGGTTTATTAAAATATAGTAATACAGCAAGTGAAGCAGCAACAAAATTACCTGTCTTGCTGCCTCTTTCCGAGCTCGACTGTCCAGAAACTTTTCAGCTTCATCAAAAACATTTCTTTCTGGACGAATTTGGGCCGAATGTTGCGACAATCCCACATTCACTCTTGGCATTTGTGACATTATATACTCCAAAGCAGGAAGCTTTGCCTTTTCAACCCACCTGAACAAAAGATGAAAACAAAAGCATTAGAAACAAAAGACTCAGTTAAAACATGTGAACGCGCCAGTTGCAAAAACTGAATCCATAGCAATTTATAAAAAAGACATTAAAATGGTCAATTGTGACGAAAAACAGAAAATAAAGAAAGGAAAAGTTATGTCAAAAGCAGCAAAAAACCAGAATAATATCGCATAGAGAAGGATCTAATACACCGGGCCAGCAACCTCTAGTAATCATTAAGAATCAAAAACTCTCAAACAAACTCTGATAAGCACTAAAAAAGACCCTAAAAATCTTGAACAAAAAGAAAAAAAAGACTTTGAAAAACTCTCTGGTATTCTAAAAAGTATCAAAACACGAAGCAATTCTTTAAAGACAAAATAAACAAAAAAACCACTGAAATACTCACTCTTCAAAATCAAAAACTTGCATAGTAATTTTTAAAAAACCAAAATAAAAGAATGCACTGAAAAACTCTCCCTTTTATAATCTTAAAAAGTAAAAACCCAGAAAGTCAAAATCCATCTCCTCCTTACCTAATAGTGTCCACAGGACAGGCGTTTATGGCGTCTTGAAGAGTAGCTTCATCGTCTCCCCACTGCCATATGGCCCGAGCCCGTCCATGTTGACTTTCAATGGCAAAAGTCTCTCCGGCAATCATTGCACATTTCAAACATCCAATGCACTGTGATTCGTCGACAAATATAGCCTGGTCCTCCTCGGGATGGCCAAGCCACGTGGACCAGAGAGGCTTCCCGGAAAATGCATCCTCCTCCAGCCAGGTCACTCTCAGCTGCAAATAAAGAGAAAGGGAAAAGGGAGAAGGGAAGTAGGGAGAAGGAAGAAGGAAGAAGAGAGAAGGAAGAAGGAACAAGAAAGGAAAAAGTTGAAACATGATCGAAGTTCAAAGGACAAAAGGAATGCATGAAAATCCTAAAAAAGCTTAAGCGAGAGCCAGATTACTCTGAGCTGCGGAGCAGGAGAAAGGAAAAAAGGGGGGGGGGGAGGGGGAGGGGGAGGGAGAGTGGGAGGAGAGGAGAAGGAGAAGAGGGAAGAGAGAAACAGAAGCAACACTCAGAAAATAGAGAATGACAAAAAGGACCATTTCTGTACCTGATCATATACAATCCTCGAATTCAAATCGCTTAAAACCGAATAAGCCTCATTCAACAACAAGGCCATATCGTGACCAATAGATCCTGCCACGTCAGGATGGCATCTTTTTTGGAGCCATCTGTAAGCCTGTTTGATTTCCTTGGAGGACGATTTGGAGTCAACTCCTAAGAGCTCATAGTAATCATATCCGTGACTCGGAAGGTTGACTTTTGTTTGCGCCGCAGCGCAAGAAACATTCAACGTCTTCTTTTTTGTCATCTTTCGAGAAAAGGCATGAAGGTGTTTGTTTCCGGTGGAAGTAAAAACATCTGAACCGTTGAAATGGTTTCTGATGATGTGTGATCTGGAAGCTTTTGAGGATTTGAAAATTGAAGATTTGACAATTGAAGTTTTGAGATTGGAGGATGGATAGTTGCAGGAGGAGGAAGAGAGAAATATGACTCTTTTAAGACTGTCTGTTTTTGATTGGAATTCACAGATAGAAAGTTACAAATGTTAGATCCGGCAAATCGATGATTTTGTGATACCAGAGCATTAGAAGAAGGGAGAGAGAGAATAATTTGTGCCATTGAGGATATTTTTAACAGATGGAAAACAAGGGAGGTGTATTATATATGATACAAAAGCTTAATACAGTTTGCCAGTTTAATATTGACAAGAAAATCAAATACTGATAAAAAGTTTGTTACAAATGCTATAATCGATGGTATTTATTGAAACATTCAAAATGTCTGGGAGGAGAAAAAATAGAGACGGGTTATTTCTCTGCTGTAGAAGATAAAATAAGAAAGTTTTTTCTATCTGTTTGATTACTTGTTAAACACAATTATTAAACATAACTAATGACAAATCAGCCAGAGATCTGACATTATATCATGAAAAAAATAACAATTTATAAAAAATATATTCCTGCACAAGTTCTGGACGCCTGTCAAAAGACTTCAAATTTGAACAAAGTATTTAAACTTGGAAATTGATTTCATATGAGATATTCTTATTTGCAGGAAAGTACAACTATATATATAAAAAAAAAAGGACAGTGCCTGAGAAACCTCTCAAATGATGAAAGCTTAATACTACGAAAGGCACAAGTTTGAGATTCCTAATTATATAGATTACAAGCTTTTTAACTTCACAGAAAAGTGCAAAACACAAAAGCAAATTGATGATTCGGCTACCAAGCTGGAAAGATTTTGAAACTTTAAAGCAAAAAGTGCAAAAAATGTCAGCAGGAAAACCACAGCTTCCTAACAGGTGGATGACGATGATTGCTTCAGATAACCAAACGTAAATGCTATAAATATCTTCAGCACAAAAGCGTTTACAAGTAGCAGGAGAAACTGGCGTTGGCCACGTGGACGCCATCCAATCGTCAATATCCTACCCTAGAACGTCGGTCAGCACAGATTATGTGGCTGAAACTTGGCAATCTGATCAGCCAGATTGCCACGTCCACCCCAAAGCGTTGGAGATGCGAGTTGGGAAGTAGGAAAGCACGAGAAACGAAACTGCGAGCCGGTTCCATGTGAGGTATCCACGTTTCCTCGAACGAAAACACGCTCAGCTGAAGCGTGAAAAACACATGGCAATATGCGATCCAGAATCTAGTCAAGCCTCGATAATTCAAAATTCGTACAGTTGTAGAGCATGGACACATGCATTCCCAACTCCAGGTCATGCCATGTCATGCACCATATTTTAGATGTGCCTCGCATCGCATATCGCAGGCTTTGAATATCGTACAAAAAAAAGCGGTACAGAATGTCGATACGATAAACGTAAAGGATTATAATGGATGAAATCGAAGAAACGTCGATGCAATACACTGCACCGCATATCTTTAATAGTATTGAATAACTAATCTAGTGTTGTTACCGCTATTTTTTGTATAGGCGTCGAAATAATAAAAAAACCATTACCATGAATTTCGGCACTTAACGCCAATTTGTGTGTCGACATTTTAAATTAGGGAATTGATCATGGCAATTATTGTTTTGGTTGCGCACAGTCAGTTACGTCATTTTGTCAAAGATTGTACGTTTAAAGTACACATTGGTACAAGGAAAGTACCGTTGAGTCAAAATTTTACGGTCAATCGGTTGGACAGCTTTGACTTTCAAAATATTGCTTCAACCGCTTAAAATTTTGCCGCGCTTGCGAACGTCGACCATCATAATAAAATCAACAATTCACACGGTCGGCTAAGGTTTACGGTAACAAAACTGTGGCAACCACATGTAAATAAAAGTGTTGCGCACAGTCACTTTTTGTCTTTACGTGAGCTCCACAGTGAGAGCACATGCTGGATTTTAACTTAGGGTAGCCTTCCATCAAGCGTTCCCAGTAATCGTACGGTCACGTTTACTGGCAGTAATATTTGTAACACCTTTCCATCAAGTCGTGTCAACGAGGCAAAAATTGCTTACGTGTTGGATTGCGATTGGTACCACGTAGGATCTTGTTGAGCCGGAAGAGAATAATGAAAGTTTTGAAAAGTACAAAATCTCAACTGCGTATCTATACGGGCGGATGCCGATTAAAATATCTAGTAGCCTCGCGCTAACGTACAATCAAAATGTTATTGTATCTGTCGTTGTACCAACCGCCACGAAAACTGTTGCAAAATGAAAATTTGTACAAATGTCCATTCTAATGGGAAAATGGAGGAGATCGCGGTGTACTGTAATGAACTTGATTATGCACATTTATAAAAGAGGCGTGACAAGATGTCCTACAACCATGATTTTGTCGTTGAACATGATGGCTTTGATGTTAGAAGGTACACGCCATTTGCCACATGTAAGTTTATAACTTCACGTCAGTTGTGGATCAACTCGAACTTTTACAAGTGGACCAATACACACGTCCAGTAAGCGCAAAGTGTTGTCCTTCTGATGACAGTAGGAGGAGACTCGTCAGGTACTACATATAAGGGGCGTTTGCGTCGAAAATTCAAAATCGGACGGTGGAAGTTTTCGCCAAATTTTTTGGAGAATCTTAACGAATTTCTGGTAAACATCTTTTGTAAAAAAAAAAAAAACAGTACGGTTTAGTAGGAAAAGTTAGTTTCTCCAGTAAACATCCCCACTTTTCGCCTGATGGAAGGTTACCCTTAGCCAAATTGAAATTTAATCTTCAAGCGTTACATTGAACTTAGATGCAAATTGGAACGAAACCTCTCAAAACTGAAGTATTATAAGTCTTGTATGGAAATATTAAAACGCACGAAACGGAATAAACTTTGTACACTATAATACAACTGTAATAGGATCTCCTACCTCTCAGAAAATCCCATTACTACAACCAATATTAACCACACATTCCACACATTGGAAAAATACACATCCACATTGGAAAGCACTCACATAAGGATAAACTATAAATTAGAAGATGCTTCTGTCCACATAACATTAGCTTGGTGTCTTGCCCTCGTGGCTCAACCCTTCTTTTTAAAGTGTTTTCCACTACCCTCCATTCTTAATAATTCTCTTATTTTTAAAGTGTTTTCCACTACCCTCCACTCTTAATAATTCTATCTCTTAACTACCAAAACACTACTTAGTTTGTAAGAGATTTCAATGCCAAAATGCCAATGCTCCAATTTGGTTTTAATCGCTCAAGACCAAGATCAGTCAAAATTTCCACCAACTTTTCCCAAAGGAAAATATGTCTACTCTTCTCTTAAACTTCACTATTTATCCATCATCGCCCTAGACTCGCCAGGCCAGAGTCAACGCTTCGTTGAACAGGTTTTACTGGGCCAATCATTAATCAGCTAAGACTCAGACTGACCAATACAAAAACGTGCGAAATCTCTTACTAACTACGTAGCATTTACTAACCAATCAAACGTTACGTTTCACTACATAACATTTACGTGCAAAAGTGCGCGCCAAACGAAACGCGACTTCGCACGAACGTGCGTCGCAAATTTTGCACGTTAAACTACCTACGAAATTCCATTAAGTGAAAGCGACGGTTCGTACTAAAAATTGTACGAAACGAACCATTGTGTGCACTAAACGACTAAATGTTTCATTAGTACTTTATGAAACGTACACGCCAAATTTCAGTACTAATTTGACCCTTAACACGTTTTATGATACCCACTTGTTAATTTGACCGCGCGCTGTCACCTAAATTCACCCATCGCTATTTCTTTTGAATTATAACTCCAAATCGCGTGATTCTTTTGCGGACGTCTACCAAATTCATAACTTTATTTTCCTAACCTTTAAATATCCATTTACAACCAAGTTCGATCCACTATTATTGTTACATAATCCCCTCGTTATTTTTAACTAACCTTAGGTAAAACACATTTCATTCTCAAGACGGAACTTCTATATTATTATCCCTCCAATACTATTGTAAAAACTCCGGTCTCTTATCTTCTAAATTTAACTCATCTTCTAGCCTTCCTAGATAATGCACTTGCCAGAATATAGTATTGTCGACCTTAAACTGTTGACCAACCCAATCTATTACCCATCTGTGAACCTCAGGTTCTATAATTATTCAGGGATCCAATTCGAATTCTCCTTCAGTTGGTCGAAGATTTGCTGGTTTCAGCTGACTAATGTGTATTACTGGATTAATTTTTGTTGAAGGCGAAAAGTCCAATTTGGCAGCAATTGACGATATCATCTTGATTACAGTAGATGGTCCAATATACTTAGGAGTGAATTTCCCCGTAGGATCCGATTGTCCCTCGATCTTACACTTGTAATGAGTTGTAGAAAGCCAAATTTTGTTACTTGCGCTTACCACCCAATCACCCCGTTTGCCGTTAGCATTTAACTCTTGCCTCCTTTTTGCCTCCACTCATGCATCCCGTACTGTTTTCCAAACTGTATGAATGTATTCCCAAAACTCTGTTCTCGAATTTCTACTCTCTTGAGTGACCCCTGTTATTAAGTCTAATGCTTCTCTAGGTTGGTATCTGTATGCAACTTAAAACGGTGAGAATGTTGTACTAGCATGTTTACATGAATTGTATGCAAATTCCATCGATGGCAGTTTAGATTCCCATGTGTTCTAAACTCCAATGCAAACAGTCTTAAGCATTTCTTCCAGTGTACGGTTAAACATTTCTGTCTGTCCATCCATCTCAAGATGATAAGAGGTATTGATTTTTAATTCAGTGCCTAAATTTTGCTGCAATTCTTTCCAAAATGCCAACGTAAATTTAGAATTTGTATCACTGACGCAGTTTGCAGGTTTTTCCCGTTAAATGAGGAGTAAAAAAATAAACTTTTTAAAGTTTTATCACACTCTCCGCTACATCGCGAATCGTTATTAGCGTTGAGAAATTAGTAGTGTAAAGAAAAAATTAACGTCATTCATTCTAATTTAGTGCCAGAGACGTGGCAGATTATTGTCCACGTCCTTAAATAGTGTCGTTTATTCTATTTAAGGTATTAATGTCAAAATTTTGAGGTGCCGATATATAGTTCATAACGCTAATAACGATTCACGGTGTAGTATCGGAACTTCTTCACTAACTGGTAGTCCAGACGTTCACCTTGAGGTACACTGCGCACTTGACGTATCCGAGTTCGAATGCCACGAAGGCAAAATTTTATGAAATTTCGTTTGTCCGAGCCTATTTGACAGACAGACATGGCCGAGGATAGTAAAAAGCTAGGGAGGGAGGAGGATCTGACAGACAGACATGGCCGAGGATAGTAAAAAGCCTGGGAGGGAAGAGGGTAGGGTATGGGGAAGCGGCTTCCTCGCAGTTTCGTTTTCAATGTTCCATGGCGTCTTCTTTAAAAAAAATTTGAAGAAGACGCCCGTACAAATTTCAAACTGAATGCGCGAAATTATTGTGATGTTCAACGTCTCATTTCAAAATTGTCCGTACATTTTCGATTATATAACGTATAGTTTCCGTGGTATTCTTGTTCAGTTGACTGAACAGAAAGTACCAATAACTACGACGCATATTTCCCGTTATATTCCGTACATATACGTAAAAAAATGTGCAGTTACAGTGATTTGTTTACAGGTTCCCGTAAATTTTCAGTTTTTCAGTTTACAGTACACATTTCTTTTACGATTTTTTCAAAAGTCAAGAATTATACGTTTCAATCGGAAAAAAAGGAAAAAATCGCGCGATTTGAACAACTATAGTTATAATCATAGTTAAAAAGTAGGTGAGAGTAGGCCCATACAATATGCCTATTGTATGTAAATCATAGTTGTTCAAAACGTATTTTACGCACGTTTCGAAAGCGTGTACAATACGTAGAAACTGGAGAGGTCGATTTGAAAAAAACGATAATTATTTTTTTTCGTACAAATCCGTACATTTAAAAAAAAATGAATTGAACATGTACCGCAGTATGTACGCTTTCCGTTAAACGAGCGGTGAAAAACATTATTTAGATATATTATTATCACACTCAACACATGCATTGAAACATCTACATCAAGTTGTTAAGGACGTCTCTACCGGTACGTAGTACACAGGCGCAGGTTCAATTCCTTCGAAACGCAAGCAGCCATGGCCTTCTTTCTCTACCTCTCCGATAGCAAGCAACTTAAAAAAAACAAAGTTCAGGCCATATGCAGATTCAATTTTTCATCATTCAACATTGCACGACGTAACACATTGATAAAACAAAACAAAAACAATCACATTAGAACAAAAACAATATATATTTATGTCCTTTAACTATTTTTACTCTAAATCGTCTTCCCTTCTTGCCGTGGCGTCGGTAATGGCGTCTTCTGTGATTTTTCGCGTTCAGTTGTTCAAGTAATAATGGCGGCTTCTTTTCGAAATTTGAAGAAGACGCCAGAACAAAATTTGAACTCACGGCGCTCAAATAGTGTGACGCCGCAACGTCTCTTTTTGGAAATATTTGTAGACGTCACATTATTTTCCCGTACAATCCATGTACATTCTGTTCGGTTTACTGAACAAAAAGTACGGATACGTGCATCGATTTTTTTTTTGTAAACTACCGTACAGTTTCCGTAAATAATCTAACAGTTACAGTATTTTGTTTATTATTTTCCGTAATATGTCAGTTACAGTTTACAGTAGACGTTTTTTTGCGTATTTTTCAAAAGTCACGTACAATACGTAGAAACTGGAAAAATTGGAAAAAACCCGCGTATTGAACAACTAGGATGTAAATTGTAAAACATACAATATGACCTTAAGACCCGTATTGTATTCGGACCTATTCGAACCAATTAAAACATTCAGACCAAAAATTGGACCAATTAAAACATTCGGACCAAAATTTTTTATTTACACCGTCAGATTCGGTCGCTGATCAAATTAGCGATCTAAGAAGATCACATGGAAAGCCTATAACACAACTTACGATAAAGGCGCCGACCAAAGGCCTAACATAAAAAACGCCTACTTTTGAACTATACTTCTATTCTGGCGCTTGGAGACAAAAACCCATTTTTTCTGCTTTTGCCCCGATTTAAGATCGACGCGTGTGACAGAGGTTAGGAGTTAGGACAGTTCAATATGTACGATCGTGTCGAAGTTCGCAAAATGCTTTCATATTTTGTCGGTGGTCACCCACTGTACTTTATTTGTAATGGTGGAAAAAACTGTAACTCATCCAAAAATTGGTAGGCTATGACATGCTTTGAGTATTTTGTGATTTTGTCATGCCCCCATGTCTGGATAGTCATAACTTCTTCAAGTTCATAGACGAGCAATTTCATCTTTTCATGCTGCGTTCATTAGGCTTAACTGGTGTATAGTACATAACTGTACGAAATCGTACAATCGTACATTACATGTTGTTATTTTCATACTTTATCGTACTTGTTGAGCCAACCCTAAAACGCTTCATCTTTCCTCCGACCTTCCTATTTCTCCAGGGGATTCCCATGGAGGCTCCTCGTCCTCCTTCCCCTCTCATTCCCTCTAGCTCGTCTTTGACACGTGCACCTCATTCGCAAACAGAAGGGTCGGTAAGGAGTGGTTCTCCTCCTCCTCCCGCCCATGCCACGTGGCTTTCCCAGGCACTGCCACGTCAGATTTCTTCTCAGAATCCATGGCCTAATCCTCCTCGTTCCTCCACTGCTCCTTCTGGAAGCTTTAGTGGACGGAGAGAAGAAGGAGAGATCTCCAGGAAGGAGGCAATTTCAGGAAGTATGAGTGGTAACTACATTCAAACAAGAGATAATTCCCTTTTAGGAAGAGGACCCTCTCTCTCTCCCTCGCCCTCTCCTGCTTATTCGTATTCTATCCCTCATTCTCGGTCTTCTCTCCCTTTGGAAACTCTCTTACAAAGAGTAAAAAATAACCATCCCAGTCAGGAACCCGGGGGAGATTCTAAACCTATGCAAGTTTATGGAGGCAGGTTTAGTTTTGGAAACAGTCAAGGAAATGAGGAGGGAGGGGGAAGGAGAGAGGAAGATCAGCCTGGCTACCATTCTGAACCTAATTACAATCGTAACTTCAACAACCCTAATTTGAACCCACATGTAAACCCTAAACTTAACCCTAATCTGAACCATGCATTTAACCCTAATTTGAGCTCCAATGCAACCCCTGACATGCATGGCCTCTCTAATCTTAACCCAAATCCTAACCCTAAACCTAACCCTAAAATTAACCCTAAATCTAACTTGAACGCTAACCTAAACTCTAACCCTAACCCTGACACTAATTTTGGCAATGCAAATCTAAACAACCGCGGTGGAGTCGATCATTTTTTCGAAGGAAGCCGACGTAATAGCCATACATCTGAAGGTACCCACGACTTTTTTACGAATAATGGAGGAAATATAAGGGAGATGAGTAGAGAAAAAATGGAGGAGATAGGAAAGAGAAGCCATGGAGGAGGAGGAGGAGGAGGAGGAGGAGGAGGAGGAGGAGGAGGAGGAGGAGGAGGAGGAGGCGGAGGGGGAGGAGGACCTTCATCTGGAAGGATGACGTCAGCGCCTTTGGTGGATAGTGGGTCATCAGAAAATTTAAGATCGGTTTTGGGGAGGAGTAGAGAGGCTTCTCCTGGAAACTATGGTTTCTCTTATAGGTCAATTTTAGGAGGTTTAGGGGAGGGAACAGGGTTCAGAGAATCTGGTTTAGAGAGAGGACATATAAAAGAGGTTATGGAAACCGAACGGGACCTTTCTTTCGGTATCGATCATTCGAGATCGCTCTCAAGGTCTAGAGTTTCAGGTATGTTTTTTAAACTTTTATTTTTTATTAATTCAAGTAATTGCCAAAAAAAAAAAACTTAGAATTTTTTTTTGTTGCTTGGAGCTTTACTCACGCGTCTTTTAACTTGTTTTCGACCAGTCGAAAGGTAATGATCCCATCTTTCGATGGTGATGTCACGATTGAAAATCATAAAATTCTTTGATGAGAAAAAGGACTTTTTGAGTGACCATAAAATGTCTAACACTAGAGCGGTTGGCAGTGTAGGCTTCTTGCTTGACATCAAATCCTTATCCTGTTATCATAAACCCAAGAAGACAAAAAAAAAAAAAAAAAAGTCGAAACGTGAAGAGTGGGAAAAATTTGAGCTGATTTTTGACCGTTTCTGGCCCGTTTGTCAGGATCCGAGCATTCTGGACAAGCTTTTGTCGTTTCTGGCCTTAAACCCCGATCCAGGGAGACGTCTCCCCCGGGACTTTCACCTACTTTTGAACTATGGTCTTAACTCCCATTTGTAAAAAGAAAGCAGTACACCATGCATCGCTATTAGTGTTAGCAATAACAGCGACACACGGTGTACTTTCCAAAATGGGCGTAAATCAGAAATTAAATGAAGTTACGAGTGGGATACATGCGCCTTGGTTACATCGGAAGGTTTTGAGTCCGGAAGCTCTTGACAACACGTGGCCTGATTTGAGTCGCTCATTGCTTGAGTGTTTAAACCTATAGGTCAAATGTGCGAAAACAATTGAAAATGTTACATGTGGTCACTCCTCCATCACACGTACTATACCCTAAAAAGTAAAACTATGACATACGCTTAATAGTATAGAGTAACCGTGCATATAGCGGTTCCAACTGATTTTGCACATTTGAATATGGTTCAAAGACGTGGCGAGCAGATAGGTCTGCACGTGCAGGTAGTAATTTTGAAGTCACAGCAAAAGACAAAAAAAAAAGACGGACGAACAAAAAGCAATCTTAGGGTGATGTCTGAACTTCGACAGTAGAGATGCTGGCCGATCTCGTTCGTGGACTGACGTGGATTTCCATTTTGCATTCTGTTCTTGTCCTATGAGCATGTAGCAGATTTCTTAACGGCAATTCCAACGCCAGACTGGGTTAAGACTGGGGGGATGGACAATGAAATTTTTAGCAGGATCGGAACAAGGGAGTACGCCCAAAAAACGACAGGTATCGACATATGAATGATAATCATAGTTGTTCAACACGTATTTTACGCACGTTTCGAACGGGCGTACAATACGTATAAACTGGAGAGGTCGATTTGAAAAAAACGTTAATGATTTTTTTTTTGTACAAATCCGTACATTTTAAAAGAATTGAATTGAACATGTACCGCAGTATGTACGCTTTCCGTTAAATGAGCGGTGAAAAACATTATGTAACTATATTATTATCACACTCTACATATGTATCTAAACGTCTACATCAACTGGTTAGACGTGACTACCGGAATGTAGTAGTAGACGCACTCAGGCGCAGGTTTAATTCCTACGAATCGCATATTTATTATAATAAACTTGCCTGTCCATCACAGACGGGCAGCCATGGCCATCTTTCTCTACCTCTCCGAGAGCATGCAACTTCCAAAAAAACAAAGTTCAGGCCATATGCAGATTCAATTTTTCATCATTCAACATTGCACGACGTAACACATTGAAAAAACAAAACAAAAACAATCACATTAAAACAAAAAAAATATACATTTATGTCCTTTAACTATTTTTACTCTAAATCTTCTTCCCTTCTTGCCGTGGCGTCGGTACAGGCGCAGGTTCAATTCCTACGAATCGCATATTTATTATAATAAACTTGCTTGTCCATCACAGACGGGCAGCCATGGCCTTCTTTCTCTACCTCTCCGAGAGCATGCAACTTTCAAAAAAACAAAGTTCAGGCCATATGCAGATTCAATTTTTCATCATTCAACATTGCACGACGTAACACATTGATAAAACAAAACAAAAACAATCACATTAGAACAAAAAAAATGTACATTTATGTCCTTTAACTATTTTTACTCTAAATCTTCTTCCCTTCTTGCCGTGGCGTCGGTAATGGCGTCTTCTGTGATTTTTCTTATAATAAACTTGCCTGTCCATCACAGACAGGCAGCCATGTCCTTCTTTCTCTACCTCTCCGAGAGCATGCAACTTTCAAAAAAACAAAGTTCAGGCCATATGCAGATTCAATTTTTCATCATTCAACATTGCACGACGTAGCACATTGATAAAACAAAACAAAAACAATCACATTAGAACAAAAAAAATATACATTTATGTCCTTTAACTATTTTTACTCTAAATCTTCTTCCCTTCTTGCCGTGGCGTCGGTAATGGCCTCTTTTGTGATTTTTCGCGTTCAGCTGTTCAATTAATAATGGCGGCTTCTTTTCGAAATTTGAAGAAGACGCCAGAACAATAGTTGAGCTCACGGCGCTCAAATAGTGTGACGCCGCAACGTCTCTTTTTGGAAATATTTGTAGACGTCACATTATTTTCCCGTACAATCCATGTACATTCTGTTCGGTTTACTGAACAAAAAGTACGGATACGTGCATTGATTTTTTTTTGTAAACTACCGTACAGTTTCCGTAAAAAATCTAACAGTCACAGTATTTTGTTTATTAGTTTCCGTAATATGCCAGTTACAGTTTACAGTAGAAGTTTTTTTGCGTATTTTTCAAAAGTCACGTACAATACGTAGAAACTGGAAAAATTGGAAAAAACCCGCGTATTGAACAACTAGGATGTAAATTGTAAAACATACAATATGACCTTAAGACCCGTATTGTATTCGGACCTATTCGAACCAATTAAAACATTCAGACCAAAAATTGGACCAATTAAAACATTCGGACCAAAATTTTTTATTTACACCGTCAGATTCGGTCGCTGATCAAATTAGCGATCTAAGAAGATCACATGGAAAGCCTATAACACAACTTACGATAAAGGCGCCGACCAAAGGCCTAACATAAAAAACGCCTACTTTTGAACTATACTTCTATTCTGGCGCTTGGAGACAAAAACCCATTTTTTCTGCTTTTGCCCCGATTTAAGATCGACGCGTGTGACAGAGGTTAGGAGTTAGGACAGTTCAATATGTACGATCGTGTCGAAGTTCGCAAAATGCTTTCATATTTTGTCGGTGGTCACCCACTGTACTTTATTTGTAATGGTGGAAAAAACTGTAACTCATCCAAAAATTGGTAGGCTATGACATGCTTTGAGTATTTTGTGATTTTGTCATGCCCCCATGTCTGGATAGTCATAACTTCTTCAAGTTCATAGACGAGCAATTTCATCTTTTCATGCTGCGTTCATTAGGCTTAACTGGTGTATAGTACATAACTGTACGAAATCGTACAATCGTACATTACATGTTGTTATTTTCATACTTTATCGTACTTGTTGAGCCAACCCTAAAACGCTTCATCTTTCCTCCGACCTTCCTATTTCTCCAGGGGATTCCCATGGAGGCTCCTCGTCCTCCTTCCCCTCTCATTCCCTCTAGCTCGTCTTTGACACGTGCACCTCATTCGCAAACAGAAGGGTCGGTAAGGAGTGGTTCTCCTCCTCCTCCCGCCCATGCCACGTGGCTTTCCCAGGCACTGCCACGTCAGGTTTCTTCTCAAAATCCATGGCCTAATCCTCCTCGTTCCTCCACTCCTCCTTCTGGAAGCTTTAGTGGAAGGAGAGAAGAAGGAGAGATCTCCAGGAAGGAGGCAATTTCAGGAAGTATGAGTGGTAACTACATTCAAACAAGAGATAATTCCCTTTTAGGAAGAGGACCCTCTCTCTCTCCCTCGCCCTCTCCTGCTTATTCTTATTCTGTCCCTCATTCTCGGTCTTCTCTCCCTTTGGAAACTCTCTTACAAAGAGTAAAAAACAACCATCCCAGTCAGGAACCCGGGGGAGATTCTAAACCTATGCAAGTTTATGGAGGCAGGTTTAGTTTTGGAAACAGTCAAGGAAATGAGGAGGGAGGGGGAAGGAGAGAGGAAGATCAGCCTGGCTACCATTCTGAACCTAATTACAATCGTAACTTCAACAACCCTAATTTGAACCCACATGTAAACCCTAAACTTAACCCTAATCTGAACCATACATTTAACCCTAATTTGAGCTCCAATGTAACCCCTGATATGCATGGCCTCTCTAATCTTAACCCTAACCCTAACCCTAAACCTAATCCTAAAAGTAACCCTAAATCTAACTTGAACGCTAACCTAAACTCTAACCCTAACGCTGACACTAATTTTGGCAATGCAAATTTAAACAACCGCGGTGGAGTCGATCATTTTTTTGAAGGAAGCCGACGTAATAGCCATACATCCGAAGGTACCCACGACTTTTTCACGAATAATGGAGGAAATATAAGGGAGATGGGTAGAGAAAAAATGGAGATAGGAAAGAGAAGCCATGGAGGAGGAGGAGGAGGAGGAGGAGGCGGAGGGGGTGGAGGACCTTCATCTGGAAGGATGACGTCAGCTTCTTTGGTGGATAGTGGGTCATCAGAAAATTTAAGATCGGTTTTGGGGAGGAGTAGAGAGGCTTCTCCTGGAAACTATGGTTTCTCTTATAGGTCAATTTTAGGAGGTTTAGGGGAGGGAACAGGGTTCAGGGAATCTGGTTTAGAGAGAGGACATAAAAAAGAGGTTATGGAAACCGAACGGGACCTTTCTTTCGGTATCGATCATTCGAGATCGCTCTCAAGGTCTAGAGTTTCAGGTATGTTTTTTAAACTTTTATTTTTTATTAATTCAAGTAATTGCCAAAAAAAAAAAACTTAGAATTTTTTTTTGTTGCTTGGAGCTTTACTCACGCGTCTTTTAACTTGTTTTCGACCAGTCGAAAGGTAATGATCCCATCTTTCGATGGTGATGTCACGATTGAAAATCATAAAATTCTTTGATGAGAAAAAGGACTTTTTGAGTGACCATAAAATGTCTAACACTAGAGCGGTTGGCAGTGTAGTTTTCTTCACATCAAATCCTTATCCTGTTATCATAAACCCAAGAAGACAAAAAAAAAAAGCAGTCGAAACGTGAAGAGTGGGAAAAATTTGAGCTGATTTTTGACCGTTTCTGGCCCGTTTGTCAGGATCCGAGCATTCTGGACAAGCTTTTGTCGTTTCTGGCCTTAAACCCCGATCCAGGGAGACGTCTCCCCCGGGATTTGCTTCAGCTTTTGCTCTGGTCCCACCGTCAAGGGTTCGTCAAGTAAACCGCTCTCATTCGGAAGCCAAGGATAACGGAGAACCTCAACTGAGTCTTGAAAGGAAAGGGCAAATCAACATTTCGAAAGAACCACATGCGGAGGCTCTTTGGAAGCCATGGTGTAAACTTTCTGGAACTTTGCCTTCCTCAGTCGACTCTTATGGGTTGGAACGATCTAATTTGGAAAGGTCTAGTTTAGAAAGATCGAATTTGGAAAGATCTAGTTTCGAAAGATCAAATTTGGAAAGTTCTAATTTGGAAAGATTGGATTTGGAGAGTTCAAGTTTAGAAAGATCTAGTTTTGAAAGATCGAATTTGGAAAGATCTAGTTTGGACAGATCGAGTTTAGAAAAGTCGAATTTGGAAAGGTCGAATTTGGAAAGGTTGACTTTGGAAAGGTCGAATTTGGAAAGGTCGAATTTGGAAAGGTCGAATTTGGAAAGGTCTAATTTGGAAAGGTCTAATTTAGAAAGGTCGAATTTGGAAAGGTTGAATTTGGAAAGGTCTAGTTTGGAAAGATCTAATTTGGAGCATCCATGGCTTCCGTTTTCGCAACAAGGAGGTCCATCGGGACTGCAATCTTCAAGACCTAATTTTTCGTCGCTCTCTGGGATGTCTTCACAACTTTCTCAACATCCATGGTCATCCTCGTCTCTTTCGCAACAAATGCCTTCAAATTTTCAACTTCAACCGACTTCTGGACCTTTAGGATCTTCTTCCTCACCACAATTGGGATTCTTTAACCTCGTACCTGGAGAAAATTTCCATTTGGAAAACGAAATGGGAAGGAGATCTCCTCCTCCTTCAGGAAGAGCTATTGATGGAGGCAAGTCAGATGGATTTGGGAGAAATTACGAAAGAATTTCTAGTAATAGTATTTCTAATCGACCAATCGAATGGCAACAAGCGTCAGAATTAGGGTTCAATTGGCTACCAAATGGGAATTATGGAGGACATTCTGGGGGTCAGTTGAGAGCTTTATCGATTTCTCCCCCAAATGGAAATACAAATATGAGCGGTTTATTATCGGGTGATAATCATATTAGAGGAATTTTTCCCGAAAACTTGATGAGACACGGAGGAAATCTGGGTTTTGCCCCTTTTTTTCAAGGAGGAGGGATGAGCTTTCGAGACGGTAGTGGAGTAGGAGGGGGAGGAGGAGGAGGAGGAGGGGGAGGAGGAGGAGGAGAAGGATACATGTCAGGACCTTCTTCTTCTATGGGATTTGGATGGGGGGGAGGAGGAGGAGTTGGAGGATTAGCAGGAATTGGGGTTCAAAGTGGAGGAATTTCTTCTTCAAGGGAGGATGGATCTTCTGGCATGTTAATTGCACCTCAATTGGGTGCATATAGTAGAGCTCTTGCTGGTATTGGGACACAGAGTCCCAGTTTACCAAATGAAGAAGAGGGTAGAAATCGAAAGGAGGAAGGAGGAAGGAAGGAAGTGGAAGTATGCTTCGCGGCGCATCACGGATCTCGAAGGAAATGCGAGGGAAGGAAGAGATCCTATTCGAATAAAGTGAATGTCGGAAATCTCGAGATCATAAAGGAAGGAAAGGAGGAATCTTTGGAAGCATCCGAACAGGAGACGAGGAGAGTAGGAGTGAGTAGGAAGAACAATCGGCAGAGTCGGTAATCAGATCAATAGGTGGTCGTCCAGTCCAGATTTGGGTAGTCAAGGAATGTCAGATAAACCTGAAACAGGGAATATATCTTCACAAAGTATGAGTCAGACGAATTCCCAAAACAATGTTTCTTTACAAAATACGAGTCAAACCAATTCAAAAAGCAGTTTTGGAGGACATGGGAGTCCAAATTTGAGACTTTCCTCGAACCCAAGTGAGAGAGGAGGTACAGTTTCTTCGGCTCAAGGTAATAACAGTGATCAAATTTTTGGTGGAAACGGACAGGGAGGAAGTGGTAAAGGGTTCGATATTAACACAACAACAGTTTCTGAGAAAAACAAACCGAAAGCTGCGAGAAAAAATGGTGGTTTGGGAGTAAATCGACTTCCAAAACCTCCCAAACCACCGAAAAATGGAGGAATTGGAAATGGAGGAGGTAAGAATTTGAACAAAATTGGGAATTTAAATTCTTCTACCGCTAATACTTGTAATTCGCCCTCTATAGAAGGACATCATACAAATAGTGGAGGAGTAGTGGGACAGGAGGCACGACCTTCAAATAGTTCTTCGACCACTTCTTCCTCTCCTCCCTCTCCAAATACAGCAAATGAAGGAGCCCTGAATGGTGAAAGAGGAGGGGGAGGAGGAGGAGGAGGAGAAGAGAGTGGTAGTGGTAATGTTACTGCAAAGGCCATTACTGCTGCTGCGTTACTTTTTTGCGAGGAAAGTCTGGAAAATGGTCCTAAGGGAAAAGCTAAAATTACAGTAAAAAAAGGAAGTTCTAAGGAGTTCACTAATAACACGTCAAACGTTGTTCCCTCAACCACTCTCTCTTCGGTTGTCGAAACATCAAAACTGCCTCCTCCTTCTCCTTCTCCTTCTCCTTCTCCTTCTAGTATTCAACCACCTACTCCTGATTTTCCATCTTGGAGAGAATCCTTATCGAAAGCTCAAAACACTTCTCAAATCCATACATCTTCTCTTTTACCTCCGTTTAGTTTTATGGTTTCTCCCAGTACTCCAAGTTCCGATGGGACATCCTCGTCTTGGGCACAAAATGTGAGTCATTCCTCTCCTTCTCCTCCTCTTTTATCCCAGATTGGACCCTCCAATTTGCCATCAATTCCTTCTGTTTCCAGTGTTTCTGGGAAAGACTCCGGTTTCCGCAATTCTGATTCAATTTCCCAAAAATTACATTCAGAAATTAACATTTCTTCTTCACATTCATTGGTCAGACATGGAAAGGGAGGCGGTGGTGGTAGTAATAGTAGACAGGAGGTAAGAGGACTTTGGAATAATAGTTCCTCTCCCTCCTCCCTCGAAATCGCTTTGGCTCAAGCTGTCGCAAAAGTGACTCAAAGTCCTCAGTCTGGAAGTGGGAGTTTTAGCGGAAACTTAAACGGAAATTTAAATGTAAATTTAAGTGGAAGTCCAAATTGGAAAACCCCAAGCTGGGCTTCGGAAGCTTGGGGAGTTCTTCAAGCTTCCGGAAAACTAAACAATCAACAGAGAGGAACTCAAGTTCAAAACCAAAGTATTCAAAACCAAAATGTTCAAAACCAATATGTCCAAAACCAAAATGTTCAAACCCACAATGTTCAAAACTTCCCCCATGATTCGTTAGTAATGCAGCAAGGAGATTCTCTCATCGAGTCAGGTTTGAAAAGTCAGGAGGAGGGAGGAGGGACAGAGGTTGCTGTACAGGAAAAAGGTACTGAAACCCACACTAGTTTAAGTGGGCACACAGAAATTGCTTGTGGGAGGAGTTTTGAAACTTCTGAAAAACAGTTGGAAGACCCAGGATTTTCTTCGGACGGAGGTCCATTTCAGAAATCCGTGGGTATAAATAAGATTACGTCAGATTTTAGAGGAGGATCTTCAAGCGATGAACTATTATCAACTTTGGTCGAAGTCCAAAAAGAAGGTTCTGTATTGGAAGATAGAGATAATGTTGGGAGAGAGAATGTGAAATTAGAACCGAAAGATTTTAGGGAAGAAGAAAACAGTCCAGAAAAAAATGGAAACAGTAAGGTGGGAGTTTCCGCAGTTTTAGATACTTCGGTAGGTGAGAAGAACGAGTACCAAGCAAATGCAGCAGAGAGAGGAAGAGTTGAAATGGATTTAGTTCCATTTACCAAAAGTATTCCTCACAAGGAAATGACCGAGAGAGAGGGAGTACAAGCAATGGATACTCCTACAGAAGTTGGAAAAGATATAGGAGCTAGTATTGACAATTGTAGTAGTTTGAAGTCTAGAGGAGGGGAAGAGGCTGTTGGGATTGTCCAGATTAAACAAGAGGTAACCAGTTATTTAGAACCAGTGGCTGAAGTTGGTAGAAAGAGGAAAAGAAATGGAAGAAAATCGAGTCAACACGATAACGAAATTAATAAAGTGGGTGACAAAGTTTCTGTTTTATTAAATGAAAAAACGATTTCTGAAGAGGCCAAAGTTGTCGAAAAAAATGGTCATCCGAAAACTATACAGAGGACAGAAGAATCTGGAAAGAGTCGTAAAAAAATATCAGTAGAGAGTGAAGGAAAAGTCCAACAAATCGGTGAAATCCCCTCGTCTGATTTGAAAGAGATTGCTTTAACAGCAAAAAACAGCAGAGAAATTGGTTCCGTTAAGAGTTTTGAGGGGTTAGAAATTCCCGCGGATTTAGTCGTCAAAGGGGGAATGCAAAAAGGGGCGAGAGCTGGAAGACGAAGGCTAAGAACTCGACCGAGAGAAAACGTTTTTCCTTTTCTCCAATCGACTGAAGAAACAAAAACTGTGAGTGAAGAACCGGAGGGACAAAAATCAAGAGAGAGAGTGACTTCTGGAAATGTCCCAACCAAAAATACTCTCCGACACGAGGATTCAAATTTGGACCAAAAGAAAAGTCCACGGGGTTGCAAAAGACCGGCGAGAGTGGACCAGTTAGAGAAAGAGAGAGAGGAGGAGAAGGGGAGAGCGGAGGAGAAGGGGAGGTCGGAGGAGGGAGAATTGCCTCGACAAGGAGGTAGTCAACCTTGGTGGAATGGCTTAATGTCAAAGGGAGGACTTTTGGGAGCTTGTTGTTTACTAGGAGTTTTAGAGAAAAAAACTGAACTTAAAAGATCTCTTCAGAAGAAACCTCTTGTTAATAATGAAAGTAGTAATGGACTCGAAGAGGAAATTGAGGATGTTTCTGGAGAGATTCGTCGACAAGCTGAGGATTTTGGTAAACAACGTCGCAAACTTTTACTAAGGTGAGTTTGCTTTATCACTGTGGAACTTGGGGACATCTCCTTTTCTCCCTCTCCCCCTCTCTCTCCCCCTCCCTTCCCCCTCCCCATCCCCCTCCCCCTCCTCCCCCTCTCCCTCTCCCTCTTTTCTCCTTCCTTTTTTTCTCCTGCCTTTGGCAACCTTAGGCCACCACTGTTGTTTGCAAAGAAGACTTATGCAGTACGTTTTTCTCTTTTCTTTTTTTTGTTTTGTCGTTTTTTTTGTTTTTTTATGTTTTGTTTTGTGTGGTTTTCTTGTTTTATAGATTCTCAACCGAAAAAAATCATTTAGAAACGCAAATTTCCGAGCAACTCGCCCGAGTTGCGGAAAGAGAAGCCGCAGCAAGTCTTTTATCTCCTCAAAATGAAAATTTAAAAAGTCCCGATCTCGGTGAAGAAATTAGGATTCAGGAAAAATCCAATGAAAGTCGAGCCGTAGTAACAAAAGGAGAAACGATTACGGATTTCAGAAACAAACCAGTTTTGTCGAAAAATGGGAACGGTGTCTCGAAAGGTAAGGAGAAGGAAAGTCTAAGGCTGGAAGGAGGAAGGGAGGTTCAAGAAGGCTTTGAACGAGGGAAAGGTGGCAAAAAAGACAAAACTTCGACCGGGAAAAGTTCTCGGCCTGGAAAACGGAGAAAAGTTCGACGACCTCGAGTGATGTCGGTGGAGGCAGTAGAGACTTTGGCGAAAAGAATGAGGGAAGAAATGTTTTTACGACAGTCCGGAGAAGTGGAGTGTCTAGAAAAACTTCATAAGTGAGTCTCTGTTTTTGTATCTTTTCTTCTTTCTGTTTTTTTTTGGGTTATATCCTCTTCGACCCTTAGCTATTTTATCGGGTTATTGATGAATGGAGAATTGTTGAAATTTTCTGGTCATTTTTTTGACTCTCAGAGCAAGTCTTAATGATACCAAACTGAAATTCTTAACTGTTTTTTTTTTAACGTTTTTTACACTTTTTCAATCGTCATTTTTCGTAAACTTTTTACGCTTTCTAATTTTCAGTTTTTGTTTTATGAGTATGAAGTTAACGTCTCGCCGTTGTTAACATGACAATGCCGTTTTTATTTCTGATTTAGCTGTAAAATCCTGTCGTTTTTGGCTGTAACTTTTTTTTCCCTTTAATTGTAAACTCGCCCCATTTTTTTGCTTCAAACTTCCTTCTCATAAGTGTAAAAATCACTTTATTTTTCCCGTTAGAACCCTCTCCACTCCCCTTTTTTCTTTCCTTACTTTTTTATTTGTTTTCTTACTTATCTCCTTACTGATTTGTTTATTTATTTATACACATGTAGGTGGATGGCTTCTGGAGAGGGTTTTCAAGCAGAGGCAGCTCGATTGGCACTTAAGGAAGTTCCATTCAACGACTCTTTTTCCGTTTTAGTTCCGTCTTCAGTTTCAGTTTTGGTTCGATGTGGATTCACGGATAACCTCCGAGACAGTTAAAACCCTGTCGGAAAAACCTGTTTATACTTGTGTATGATTATTCTCCTCTTCTTTTTCCGTTTCTTCTTGTATTTTCCCGTTTTTTACACGTTTTTCCCCATTTTTTTGTTTTTTTTATCGTTTTTTACCGATTTTTACTATTTTTTTTTATTACTGTACATTTTGTACTTGGACAGAAACAGTTTCTTACGTGTACAGTGGATAAAAAGTTAAATGTTAATCGGTTTTTGGTTTCTTATATCACACCAATACCGATGACCCGAATAAAATATCCCAAAGAAATCAATTTTTGAGTTTTTTAAAAACCATTAAAATTCGCAGAGAAAAAAGGAAAGTTAAAAGTAGAGTTTTAGTGTTCGTTAGGATTTTTCAGTGTTCATGATGAATATAATTTTTCAGTACTGTTTTATTTGAGAATGTATTTTTCCTACCTCTCCACTCCTCTCCTCTCCTCCGCTCTCCTCCTCTCCTCTCTTCTCCTCTCCTCTCCTCTCCTTTCCTCTACCCTTGCTCCTCTTTTATTCCTCCTCTCTCCTTTACCCTCTTTCTATTAAGTTGGGTGAAAAGACTTTTTTAGAGTTTCTACTAATTTTTTCGGCGTTCCTTTTTTTTCTTTCTCTTTTTTGCCCTTTTTTATTTTTTTTGTTGCATTTTCTGTTTGCTGTATTTGATGTGGAAGATGCAGCAAGGCTTAGGACCACCGTTTTTTTTACCTCTTTTTTTCTTTTTTTTAAGACATGTGAATATGGATTCGGAAAGATTTTGTCAATTTTTTTATGAAAAGTTCAATTTTGGTAGCACAAGAGAAAAATTATGTTGAATGTTTTTTTGTTATTTTGTCTCTCTCCATCTCCCTCTCCCTCTCCCTCCCCCTCCCCCTCCCCCTCCCCCTCCCCCTCCCCCTCCCCCTCCCCCTCCCCCTCCCCCTCCCCCTCCCCCCTCCCCCTCCCTCCCTCCCCCTCCCCCTCCCTCCCTCCCTCCCTCCCTCCCTCCCTCCCTCCCTCCCTCCCTCCCTCCTGTAGAAACTAATGGATTTATTAGTATTTTCTAGGTCTAAATAGAAATATAGAAAGAAGCCGAGGCAGTCTACCTCTAACTTCTCTCTCCAAATCTCAAACTTGTCGCAGTCACTGAAAAATTGGAGAGGAAGCTAGAGCCATGGCTACCTTGGCTATCCTGAGGTTTACGGGAATTTTATACTAGGGTTTATTTATTTATTTAAAAGAATTGTGCCGGCTGTAGGATTTGATCCTTGAATCTACCGGCCGGCAGACAGGAAATAGCCGGTAGCCTTAGCCGTTAGATCTAGCAGTAGTATTACGTGATATATAGTTTGATAATTATATAAATTGGAATACGTACGATAATTCATTTAACTGTTACGATTTACGGGATACATAGATTCGGTACGAATGACAGTACGGATTACGAATCAATACCGCGCATTTGTTTCGGAAGTGAAATAAATACCGCGCATGTATTTATTACGGCCACGATTAAATCTGAATTTAATCGGACGGCCGGGATTAGCGCCGAGATCGCGGAGGAAGATTTCGGCGGTTTGTGGCCATCGCCACATCGGATGACGCGTGGCGAAATTCCGTTGGATCGTAGAATCTCCGGAGATTATGGCACCGAATCCGGATTTGACATGTGTCGACATTTAGGGCATGTCGTACAATTTCCGTACATAAAGTACACCGGCGGCTGTACTTTTACGTACGGAACTCAATTCTGATTGGTTCCGTACATCAGTAGATAGAGTCTGTGAGAGAGATAGGACTTAGAAAAATTAGAAGATAGGACCCCCTCTCCCAGAGAGCTTCTGTACAAAAGGTCAACTTTGACCCCCCATAACTTACTGCTCAGGGGAGCAAATTCAGAGATTCTTTTTGCTACCGACTCAGGGGAGTCTTGCCTTCACAGGGGTGAAGTTGGTCAGCGTTTTTGTCTGCCAGGGTGGCAGTTATTTTTGCTTAAACACAAAGGGGTCAGGATTATCCTAGAGGCTTCTTGGAAGCTGTCCACTCTGAGGACTTATGGAGGTCTCAGAGTTACACCTCCCTCCCTCCCTCCCTCCCTCCCTCCCTCCCTCCCTCCCTCCCTCCCTCCCTCCCTCCCTCCCTCCCTCCCTCCCTCCCTCCCTCCCTCCCTCCCTCCCTCCCTCCCTCCCTCCCTCCCTCCCTCCCTCCCTCCCTGCCTCCCATCCCTCCCTCCAAGATATCCTGCTCTCTTTTTTTTTGTCAAAGGAAAATCCAAGAAAAATATGTCATCTGAACTGATTTTTTAATCCTTTTCTTTTTTTCGTATGATTCTATTCCATAAGATTAGTTAATGATACGAAAAAACCATCGTAATGTCTTTGGGTAATATCTGGGAACACAGTTTCCCTTACATATTCTGAATTTAAGTGGTGCCACGAAAGTGAAAATAAATATATTGCAAATCGTCAAAGATTTTACAAACTGACCAATTCACATGTGAAATTTGTAGTGTTGTGTATCGGTAAGGATTTGCCGATAACCGATATGGACCTTTTTTCGGGTACCCGATAATAGATATATTGGTACGATATATCGCTATCAGTATTATCGCCGATAAATACCCGATATTTATCGGTTTTATCGGCGATAACACCGATATCGATAACTATCGGCGATATGTGTACGGACCGTACACATAAATGTACGGCATGTACACTGAACTGTACGTCATATTCCCCGGACGCGCTCTACTGACAACCCCTATCTACTAAGGTGTCTACCAATCAGATCACTGTTGTTGTACAGTTGTACAAGCACAGAAGGTACAGTAGCCGCCATGAGGTGTGTACGATTTTGGTACGGATACAATAAAACGATGTACCTTTCACATCCGACGCCATGGCTTTGTCCCTTTCTTCCTTGGGATCCACTGGAGACTTGCCACGTGTCAAATTGTCGGGCTTTTTTGGCGTAAGCCGCCAAAAGAGCCATTCCGGGATGCCGGTGCTCACGCTGGCCGTCGGTTTTCTCATTCCAAGTCGTCCGTTCGATTCTGGCGGCGCGCAAAATGTTGTTTTGCGTCCATTGTACTTTGCGTCCGCCGTCCTTTTTCCGTTCCATGTTCACCAGTTTGTCGGTACAATGGCGTACGTTACTGTAAAATTTCTATTCAGTTAATTGGCCAGCATTTTCTGTGTTGCGTTGTCCGTAAACATTTTCAGTTAAATAGTTACGGAACAGATTCGAATACGTGGCATGCCACGCTATATAATGTAAATTGTATAATACAGTATACAATAAGGTACTATAGTATGCGTACTATATATTTTTAAAGTTATCGCCGATATGGAATTTGTTGGTCTCGGACCGATATATCGGTACCTCTGACCGTTCGATAACCGATAACTATCGGTATCGGTGTTATCGCGATAATTTTTTTACCGATACACAACACTAGAAATTTGTACTTTCGTACTATGTTGTTGTATCGCCGAAACCCTTTTTTTTCTTGTAGACACTCGTGGCTTTTAACGCCTGCTTTCCCAGGCTTATAACAAAAACTCAAAGCGCGAGAAACCATGAAGTTGAAGTGAAGACAAAAGAAGTCAAAAAGAGCGTGATAAGATATCTTTAAGGCAAAGACTTTCTGTTTTTAGGGTTTTTTAGGGTTGCCTTGCCTCTTGGATTCTTGCTGAACTTATCAAAAGGCACATAGCCTTTGCGATGTGATTGGTAGTCCATTGTTGCCCGAGTCAATATAATCCAGGTGTAATGATCCCTGATCTTACTCTATGTAGGTGACTAGTCACTTTCAGAGGTAGATACCCATTTATATAGTTGGATGAAGTGATTGCTTCATGGGGTGGGACTCGAAAATAATCAAACAATTAATGTTCGGGCCCGGACTCTTAGAGAATCTTGATGGAATCTTTTGTGATGTTGTTTTTCAAAAAAAGAAAAAACAATAGGACACGTTGCCGAAAAGTATGTTATATTGCGAACAATCTCACTTTTCGTCTGGTGAAAACTCACCTTTACAGGGTGTGCCTATGTAACCGAACGTTTTGAAGTGGTAGTTTGTATTTTAGTGAAAATTTACGTATTAGAGGGTTAAAATGTGCGAAAATGAAATCGTCAATGGGTAAAACTTATGACGGTTGTAGACGATTTCAAAACTTGTGATAACTCATAACGTCTACAAAAGTAGTGCCGGTATACGCGTATTTTTCTGTGATGTTGTACATGTTTAAAAATTTGTGACATTTTGACGTCATGCTCACTTGTGACAACGTCCACGTCACTAATTCCAAAACTTTTCGCCATAGCTACTTGTTTTGTTTTTTCGTCTTTTATCGCTCGACTTGTCACCAAACTACCAAACCACAAATAGTAAAGAGACCACGCACGTGCCACAAGATTATGAAACTTATAGCACAAGGGAGAGTACTAACTACTTTTTTTTCTTGCACTTCACGCGCATGTATGGAAAAGAAAATTGCAGGGGTTTCGGACCTCCACTTTTCTTCACGAGCCCTTTGCAAAAGTCTACGCAGTCGTCGTCTTTCCCTCTCCCTCTCACACTACCGCTCCTATCTCACAATTCTTAAAATGAAACACGACAATCCTGGTATGAAATGAAAGAGCTCTAAATTTTTTTTTTTTTGTCTTCCTTTGGGAGAACAACACTACAACATTGTATGGTGCTGTTCGCACTTCAATTCGGTTTTTCAATTTTAGTATTATCTAGTGGGCACTCAAACGTCTAAACGTTTAGTGCCTTCCGCACTAATTCGCTTAGTGTACTGGTCGCACTTTACGAACTCTAGTACAGTATTGACTTTTAAAGTACTGTACTTTACCGTACTGTAATGTACTTTACTCTACCGTACTGTAATGTACTTTACTGTTGTCTGGTGCGGAACGCTAGAATGATTTATCGCGAGCGGTATCATCATTATAATTATCTTGGTAAAAAAACAAAAATATACTTTTCAAGTTCCCAATCATCAACCAGAGTAATAATCCAGTATAAACCACTCTATTTATACAGAATTCAATTTATTGAATTTCTGGTAATCAATCAATCATGATCACCTTTCTAGTTGCTCCTGTGCCCTGTGGCTGTCTCGACAGCTCTGATTGGCCAGATTTGCACATGAGCTCGTGTTTGCACACGATTCGTGAATCCGAATGTCAACGTACAAAAAAGTACAGATGAGCTCAAACGTCTGTACGAATAGTGTCAAAATCATGTGTAATCCGTAGTACAATCTGATACGAACCATGTAAGATTCTGTACGATTCTGTACATGTATGTAAAGTTGTATGACATGTAAAATTTTTCCAAAGATTGTTGCAGTGAATAATTTTTTTCTGCGAGTTTCTGCAAGGAAAAGTTTCTATTATCTTTGTCAGGAACACAATACTGAATAACACCGGGAAAGATTAACTTTAGCTTTTTCTTTCGCATACGTTATTATCTTCTCTCTTTTCCTCTTTCTCTTTCCGGAATCTTCGGCATATTTTCGTCAAAATATGGCGGAAACGAAGCAGTTTAATTTGAAGAATCCTGCAGTGAAGCGGATTCTTCAAGAAGTGAAGGAAATGCAAAGGGATCCAAGCAAGGAATATATGAGCATGCCTATCGAGGTCTGTACTCACATGGAAATCCTAATCAGTTTCTAACCTTTATACGTTATCCTGGACCTGTTCACATGCGTTAATCCTGTTGACATATGTTTAGGCATGTCTTTTTTCTGTAACTCCTTTTATGTGAGATTTTTCAGTGATTTTATTGCTGTTTGTTTGTTTGTCTGTTTTTTTTTGTTAAAATAACAGCTTGTAACTGAATGTTAGGTCTGAAATGGTTGCTCTAAGATTAAATTTTTTTCTACCTTTCAAAACTGTTCATATGACCGTATTCCTGAGTTCAGTTAGTGTTTTTTTTTAACGTATCCCTATATCAAACGCTTTGGCTTTTGACGTTTTTTCTAGAGTTTGGTGCGGTTGGGTATGTGTCTGTGACATTTCAGTTTCAGTTCGCACATCACCTTTTTGTACTTAGGGTTGCTCAAACTCACTCCGCAATACCTCACATATAATGCTTTATTTTCTGTAGAATCGTTACTATTGCCTGTGCAAAATCATTCAGCATTATCCGCACATAATCTATGTTGATCATTATCTGTACAGAATTTATGTTCAGTTTTATCAGTTCAGAATCTATCTCCATCATTATCCGTACAGAATCTGTTTTCATCTGTATTCGTACAGAATGTTTTGATGTATTTAACTTTCATAGGTCATAAAGTGAATTAGAATATCATGAGATGTGCCAGAATTATTGCTTATCCATGTTTGAAATTTAAAGTCTGTCGTATTAATTTAGGTTAACTCTTCTATGAATATTTGAAACAAGAAGATATTAGATCATGGTATCTATTTTTTGTTGCTATCGAAGCACTAAATGCGTATGTGGCTTAAACTTTTACTTTTTGGATTTTGTTATAGGATGTTGTAATTTTATAGTATTGCTTGGATTAAAATGTCTAGGATTTTTTTTTAAAGGGATAATTAATTACTGACACTTGAAAAATAGGATTCAGGAAGACATATTTGAGTGGCAATTTGCCATTCACGGGCCACAAGATACGGAATTTGAAGGAGGAATATATCACGGTCGAATAATCCTCCCAGCAGAATACCCGTTTAAACCACCTGCGTTTATGCTTCTTACTGTAAGTAAAATCTATTACAGTTTATGATCTCTGGTTTTTAAAATCGAGCTGGTTTGAACGATTCTTTGTCCAATTGTTTTCTGAACGAGTTCGTGATTTTCTTTTTGTAAAAAACTTCTCTCTCTCTCTCTCTCTCTCTCTCTCTCTCTCTCTCTCTCTCTCTCTCTCAACTTTCTCTCTCTGACTCTCTCTTTCCTCTTTGACTCTCTCTCTCTGACTTTTTTTTCCTCTGGTTTTCTATCTTCTTTAACTCTCTCTGACTCTGTCCCTCTCACTCCCTCTCTCTTTCTGAATCTTCTGGCTCTGTCTCTCTCCCTCTCTCTGGCTCTCTCTCTATGTTTTTTTTTGTGTTAGCTTGCAAAGAATGGAGGGGTTAGAACTATTATTATGTTAACTGGGTCTGGTTTGCTTGTTGCTGAGATTTTTGTTCATAGACTGTTCCTGTTTCAGTTGTAGTTGTTGGGAATCTTTGTGTTTAAATTGTTTCCCTTTTTTTTGTCACAGCCGAGTGGCCGATTCGAGATTCTGACAAAAATTTGTCTCAGTATTTCGCAGCATCATCCAGAACACTGGCAACCCTCTTGGAGTGGTAAGTGGATGTTGTTCTTTTTCTTTTTTCGTTTTTCTAGTCGATTTGCTTGAAAGAGTCCGTTTCTAGTTCAGATTCTCGTTGATATAAACGTAAAATCTGGTTAAAATTGTAGGTTTTTTGTAGTTGATTTGTTCTAAAGATTAAACTATTTTTTTGAAGTCTTTCACATGAGGCCCAAAGATTTGTGTTATCGTTTGGTTTAAAGTCTGTTTCGTTGAATTGGTTTTCTTAGTGAGAGAAATGGAAGGGTTTTTTAATGAAGACTCTCTTGGCTGTGATTCCAAAAATTGGTTAATCGTACATGAATTCAAGTCATAAGACTAGCACAAGTTTAATAATAATGTAAAGTAGACATTTATTTAACAGTATACTTCTTTTTGTCCTAATACAATGCTAAAACAATATAAAAACATCAAATACAACAAAAGTAAATTTTATCTAATCGTAAGTTAATTTTTGTCTTATCTCATATAAAGCACATATAAGTCCAATTTTTATAATAATTTATTTTGTTTGTATTTCATATGAATGACACATTAATCTTTTTCTTTCCTGATTCATATTTATTTTTAATATAATTTTGGTCTAATTTAATACTAGTCACATATTAGTCTAATTTTCATCTAATTCAGTGTAATTGTAGCTGAATTGTAATCTTATGTTTGTCTTATTTTGTATAAATCATACATAATCTAATTCTTAACTAATTCTAATGGAATCCCTGTATTATCTAGTATAAATCACGTATTAATCTAATTATAATCAAATTCTAATATAATTGTAATGTAATTGGAATCAAATAAAACGTGTCATAATTCTAATCTTATCTAATTTAGTTTTAAACTTTTTCTCATCTATATCTTATCTGATCTCTGTCTTATTTTATATAAATCACATATAGCCCAAGTATATTCTATTGTTTAATATTATTTTAACCTAATTTTTATCTAATTTGAATCTAATCTAAAGTTTATTTCTTTATATAAATCACTTACTAATCTAAGTATAACCTATTTCAACCTTATTTTTATCTACTTCTAGTCTAATTTAATCTAATCTGACTTATTTTATGTAAACCACATCTGACATTAATTATAATCTATGTTATCTAATTTGAATAACTTTTGTTAATATCTGATTAAACTCCTTTTCTAGTATGACTGTAATCTAATTCTAATACAATTATATAATTGTAATCTAATTCTTATCAAATTCTAAACTATTTTTTGTTGCAGTTTGCACGGCTTTTTGTTTTAATATGTTTATAAATCACATATCTTTTGCCATATAATTCCAATCTCATTGTAATTTTATTTTTGTCTTTTTTGATATAAATTACATATTAATTTAATTGTAATCTTTTTTTTTGTTGCAGTTCGTACGGCTCTGGTGGCCCTTATCGCATTTCTTCCAACGAAACCCGATGGAGCCTTGGGATCTCTCGATTATACAAAGGAGGAGAGAAGAGCTTTGGCGATAAAATCTCGAGAAGCTCCTCCAAAATATGGAAGTCCTGAACGACAACAGATAATAAATCAGGTCCCCTTTTCCCTTTTTTTTTTTTATTATTTGCCTCCCACTATGTCACTTTTTCTGTCAGTTGGTTTGATGCATTGCTTGTTGTAGTCTATCTTCTGGATGTTGATGTTTTTTGTTTGTTTGTTTGTTTGTTTTTCTTTATTCATTTCTTTCCGTTCATGGTTTCCTTTTTTTTTTCTTCTATTTCTATTTCTCTTTTTTGGAGGATTCATTAGGTCTTTAAAACCCTGAGAATGTCATTTCTGTGTGTGTGGTTTTCAAACTTGAGGCGGTTCAGATGTGTTTGAGCCAGTACACCGCGAATCGCTATTAGCGTACATGACGCTAATTGGGGTACCCCTTTTTTTGGGGCAAATTCTCAAATAGAATAAAGTACGCTAAATGTTTTTGCACGTTATTTGAGGTACCCCGCTCAATGCGGTTCATAACTGTAATTTAGTTCCCTTTTAAATAGTGTGGTGTACGGATAGTCAGATCTGTACTATTTCGTACATTTTTAAGTTTAAAAGTACATAAAATATAATAATATATAATTGCGTAAATATTTTCCGGCATACGCAGATGTCAAAAAAACGCGACGGCGTACGATTTGAACAGTTTCGTACATATTCATGTTTTAGCGTGGACATATTATGTGCTGAAAATTTTTATAAAGCAGTTTACAAATTAGAGTACATGATAAATTAGTATCATGGTGTACCCGAAAAAACACAATTTACCGTAAAGTACGCTAATTGTTTCATTACGCTATCTATTTCATTACGCTAATAGCGATTCACGGTGTAGTAGTAGTAGTAATAGTAGTAGTAGCCAGTAGTAGTGTAGCGTTTTTTTTCTTGATATTATTTGATACTGCAGGTCAGTAGGTTAGCGCCAAACTTTAAGGTGTATTACGCGGCTCCTTTTTACGATATACTATTTGTAACACGATACACCACGCTACATTAAAGTATGTATAGTACACCGTGTATCGCTCTCAGTGTAAATGTTTTTTTCGTCACTTCAAACATGTTTTCTCCATCCACACTTCTCAGATGGTTAATCCAGCGGTAGCGATTGAAAGGCAAGATTCTCACCTTCCGATTGGTGGTCCCCAATCAAAAATCAAACAAGGGTGCACAAAAAAAAAATCGAAGAGGCGAAAAAAACATTAACTATAATAACGATACACGGTGTACTATCTTGCACGCAGTATTTACTGCAGATTTTTATCGTAGCCATTTTGCCGGTGTATATTATGTATTCATGTATTCATGTTACTGCTTGGGCATCCTCCGTTGGATGCACCTTCATCCGATGGAAAGGAAAAAACTGTCAAAGACTTCTCATCAGTGGGGCGTACAAAATCAGGGAAAGTACAAAATTCTTTAAACCTAAAATTTTTAAGGAGTGTGCTGGATTCCTTTAGGCCTGGGATTCATTGGGTCATAAATCGCACATTTTTACATGATGGCCCATTTGCTGGGTCCATTAAAAGACCTGGGTCATAACTTTGGCCAATCACAAATTTGCCCCGTGGCCATTATAAACAAACAGAAAAAAAAAGTGCAGGAAGAAACAATAAACAAAAATATATGATTTTTTTTTTTCCGGCAGTTTTTAACATCGCAGGAAATCATTTTTGTACCGCGTGAACTTAGGTTTTTTTTTTTGGAGGTCTGTGTCAAATATTGCAGCCTGTTTTTGCTCATGTATTGAATAGCGTCCTGTTCTCCTCGGTGTACATTAGTACACCGCTCATCGTTATTAGTGTTAATAACACTAATTCGGTCGCGACTATTTTTGGCCAAAGATCACAAAACAACATTATTTAAGGAATCTGCCACGTCTCCTTGCACTAAATTAGTACTATTAATTCTAATCAACACTAATAATTTTTTAACGCTAATAACGATGAGCGGTGTAGTTTCAGCCCCCCCCTCCTCCTTCCCCTCTGCCTCTCCTCTCCCTCTCCCTGTCTATTTTTTGCCTGTTTTCCTTTTTTTGTATCTTTTTTCCCTTGCGAATCTTAAAGAGTCCTTTTTTTTTTTTTTGGAAACAGATTCATCAGCAAATGCTCCTCTCAGCTCCTCCTATCCCAACTTTAAAACCGACAGAATCGACCGGAGAACCAATTTCAGAACCGGAAACGGAAGAAAATCCCCCAAATTTCCTACGAGTCAGTTGGGAAACCACAGGTAGTTTGGATAACAACAACCTCAATGGTACAAACAATAACAATGTGATTGGAAACATAGATATAGGTGCAAATCCGGGAAGCGTAATAACAACAACTCCATCAAATGACCAATCCTCTTCTGTCCTCTCTTTAAAAAGTCAAATTCTTCCCGATTTGTCTCATGTTAATAACGGGGCGAGTAGTTCATCTGGTTCTTTCGGAGTCGGTGAAGAAGACAAAATTTCCCCAATTTTGAGAAATAGGACGGATAATTCGACAGATATTTCTCAAGTCTCGGAATCTTCTCCGGGAATAAATCCGGTTGGTGGAAGGAACGAAGTTGTTTCGTCTTCTTATGTGTCTCCGAATACGGGAACCGAAGTTCAAAGAAAAAGACAAGGTTCGGACGACGGAGGACTTACACTAATTGCGATTGGTCTAGCTGTCGCTATTTTGGCTTTACTTATTAGAAAGTTTATGAAGGCGGTTGGGGACCCTAGTTTCAACGATGTCCAAGAATTGTAGATTAAAAAGATGAAATTGAAAGTACAGACAAAATGGTCCTTCGTCCTTTTGTGGCTTTTTTCTTTGGTTTTACCTTTTCTGGAAGAGCTTTATCGGTTCAACCGCGAAGGACTCAACTTCGAGTTTAGCTTGAAAGAGAGGGAGAGAAACAGGGAGAGGGAGAGGGAGAGGGAGAGAACAGGGAGGGAGGTGGAGCGAGAAGAGAGAGTGGGAAAAAAAGCGGGAGGGAGAAGAGTTTTCCTTACACATCTGAGAGGGACTAATTAGTTGTGTTTGAGGGGGAAATGTAATCACTATTTTGACTATAGCATCCTTTGGAAGGTCGTTATGTAGTTCGAGGAGATGGGAAAAGAAAAAACCGTGGGAAGAAAAAATGGGGGTTTGGGACAGGTTACAATCTGTAGTATTACAGTCAAAGGTAGATATGTATATTTGTTCGTTACTTGTATTATCACACAATTATTCTTGCATACAGTACGGAGAGGATTTCTTCGGTGTAGGGTTCACAATCTTATCGTTGAAGTACTAGTTTTATTTTTGCGTATTTTGGTGATTTGAATGGAACGACTGTTGTTCATAATACTATTTGTTTGTTCTTTTAAATGGCCTTTGCTGTAACTTGTTACTGCTCCTTAATTAAATTTTCCAGCTCTTTTCTGAGACATGGGTTTCTTGCTCCATTTTTTTTGCCACTAGCGATGAACACATTTCTTTATTTGGAAAAATGAAAAAAGGCGGTTACCTTACCAATAATGATTTTTTGCCATATTTCTTCGAGTGATGTGAATGTTTTTGGCAAATTGCGGTTGTTCTATTGCTAAAGAAACGTCTACCTCTATTAGGCTTTGAAGGGGTTTTATCATGCGGTAGAAACGCTCTATATCGTAACTTTTTACGAGCAGTACAGAACTTTTCACTAATTTTGCACAACAGGACCAAGTTACAATACATACTGTTCGTTGAAAAGTGAATAGAACGAAATAAGAAAAAAATTGTAAACTTTTTGTAATTTGGCTGGAACTTTAATTGATTCAAACAAGAACAAATCGCATGAAATAAGAGTTCATAATAAAAAGGTTTTTTTTGTGTGACTACATGTCATGAAAAAAAAAGCATGAAGCCATGGAAGAGAAGTATATCCTCTCCCCTCCCTTGCCACCCTACCCCTGCCTCTCTCCCCCTTTCCCAGTCGTTTCCAAGTTTATATTTATACTCACACACATTTTATGCATAAAAACCCATCAGCAATTTTCAAATATTTCCTTCAAAACAAAAAAAAAAAACTTGAATTCAGAAACAAGATCATAAAAGCAGTGAAAAAAAAGTACTTTTCATTAGTTTCAATATACGTAAAATACAATAACTGAAAACCAGAAAAAAAACAAAAAGTGTCAAAATCTAAATTGTAAAAAACGTGTCAGTTTTTGCGGTATAAACAAGAGAAAAAAAAAGAAGAAAGAACAAAGTTTTCAACCCGGGATCAAATTATACAAGGCGAAACGACTTAAACCCTCCCTCCCTCCCTCCCCTCCTCCCCCCTTTTCCTTCTTTTTCAACTCTACTTCTCCCTCCCACTCCCCTCCCTCTCCCTCCAAAATTTCCCCATTTCCCATCCTCTACCTCCCAGCAACAAAAAAATGACAATTTTAGTCCACACTAAAACAAAAAAGGAAGAGGGAGATTCCTCTCCCTCCACTCCCTATAACTCCTCCATTTCCTCCCTTTCCTCCCTTTCCTCCCTTTCCTCCCTTTCCTCCCTTTCCCAAAATTCTTAAAACCCCAGAAAACCAAATATCCCAAATACCCCAAAAACCCCAAAATCAAAAAACCAGAAAACTCCCCTCTCCCTTCTCTCCTCCCTCGTCTTTCTCTCCTCTTCTCCTCCTCCCCACTTCCCTCCTCTCCGTCCCTCCTCTCTTGTCCCTCCCTCCCTTAATTCGCCTGATAAGCCATCTTCCTCGCTCCCCCCCCCCCCTAATTCGCACTGATCAGCCATCTCCCCTTCTCTCCCACCCCCGCCTCCCTCAAATTCTTAACCCTAAATTTTTGGGTATCCGGTTGCCATTTTAATTCCTTTAGCGAGAACATGTGGTCCTGGAGAGACATGCTGACGTCAGCATCCCTGATGTTGCTACAGTACGTCACAAAAAGACGACGCAAATCTTTCGATCCGACGACAACAGATTCCAAACTGTGGGCCGTGAGCATGGAACAGCCCTCGACGGAGAGAGACTGGAGCATTCTGAAGGGAGGAGAGAGGAAGGGAGAGAGGGAAAGGAGGGAGGGAGGGAGGGAGGGAGGGAGGGAGGGAGGGAGGGGAGGGAGAGATGAGTTTAATAGCTAAGAAAGGGATAAAGTAAAGAAATAAGTTGAATAGTTAAGGAAGTAAAGTAAATAAATGAGTGAGTAAATGAGGGAGTGAAAGAAGAACAGCCCTCGAGGGAGAGAGATTGGAGCATTCTGAAGGGAGGAGGGAGGGAGGGAGAGAGGGAAGGGAGGGAGGGAGGGAGGGAGAGATGAGTTTAATAGTTAAGGAAGGGATAAGTAAAGAAATAAGTTGAATAGTTAAGGAAGTAAGGTAAATAAGTGAGTGAGTAAATGAGGGAGTGAAAGAAGAACAGCCCTCGAGGGAGAAGGATTGGAGCATTCTGAGGGGAGGAGGGAGGGAGGGAAGGAGAGGGAAGGAAGAGATAAGTTTTAATGGTTAAGAAAGAGATAAGTTTAATAGTTAAGGAAGAGGTAAGTTGAAAAGTTTAAGGAAGTTAAGAAAAGAAGCGAGTAAAGAAGTAAATAAGTGAGTGGGCGTAAAAGAAGTGAAAGAAGAACTCCTCGACTGGAGCATTCTGAGGGAAAAAAAGGAGCGAAGGAAGTAAGAGTCAAGTTAAATAGAAAAGGAAGAGATAAGTTAAATAGTTAAGAAAGAGATGAGTTGTTAAGGAAAAGATAAGTTGAATGGCTAAGGAAGAGATAAGTCTAATACTTCAGGGAGAAATAAGTAAATAGTTAAGGAAGTTAAGACGTGAGTAAATGAGGAAGTAAATATGTGAGTGAGTAAATGAGGGAGTGAAAAAAAAACAGTCCTCGATAGACAAAGATTGGAGCATTATAGAGGAAAAAGAAGGGAGGCAGGAAGGAAGGAAGACAGAAAGACAGAAATAGTTAAGTAAATGAGTGTGTGTGTGAAGGAGTAAACGAGTAAATAAGTGAATAAGTGAGAGAGTGAGGGAGAGAGAGAGTGAGAGTGAGAAGAACGAGAGAAAGAAAAAGTAAAAGAAAACAAATAAGTAAATAAGTGAGTGAGTGAGTGAGCAAATGAGTTAGTAGGTAAAAGGTTAATGGGTAAAAAGTCTTAGTCGTGAATAGATAAAGAGTAAACTTTGTAAAAAAGGTAAACAAATACCATTAGATGCAAACAAAAATTAGAACAAAAGAACCACAAAATCTGCAGAAATTCAAGTTTTAAGATTGTAAGAAAGGCAGGAAAATTCCTCTATTACTACTAAAACATTGATTGAGAAAATTAGAACTAACTACGTGAACAAAAAAGAGTTTAGAAGAGACAAAAACAGGTAAACAAATAAAAGTTTTACATAGTATTCTTTAGGAAAAGAAAGAAACGTAAAAAAATTTGCCAAATTTTCTTGTGAAAAGTGGCTCCGAAAAACATTTTAAGGTCAAAGTGCCTGGAAAGTCCCTCTAATTAATAAATAAATAAATAAAACTAATGAATAAGTGAACAATTAAATAAACAAAGAAGTAAATAAATCCGCAATTTATGGAGTACAGTGTAATTCAGTAAATTGCAAGATATAAAAAATCTACGACGATTTTTGGCAAAAGTAGCTCCAACCACTAAAAACTCACTAAAAATAAATGGAGCAAACAAACGAGAATAGTTTTTATAGAGAAAAGATATATTTTAGAAAAAAAAAAAAAGTCTACAAATTGAAGTAAAAGTAGATGTTAAACACGTTTTTAAGTTCCTTGAAAAGATAGGAAATAAAAAAATAAAAAATAAAAAAAAGTCTAAAAAGGTAAGGCTAAAAAAACTTTGTATTTCCAGGAAATAAAATAAATAAAATACAAAAACACTCACTTGCAATTCGCCACATACACAAACTGCTCGTCATCGAGTCCCCAACAGTTCTTTATACCCAAATGCCGTATTCCAGAACAGACAAAAAGTAACGCCAAAAACCCCGCGTGAGGTCTCACATGGCACAGTACCAATTCTAATTGGTCAAGACAAGGACAAGCCACGAGTTCTGAAAGATTTCCGGGATCTTTATCCATATTTTTTAAACCCTCCAACCGAAGAGTTTGTAAACTTTGATAGTATTGAAGAGATTTCAACCATCCGTTGCGTAACCCTTTTCCCCCGAGCACAAGAGACGAAAGCATGGGACAATTTTGTCCTATTGCTGCTAATCCGGAATAACCGACATCACATCCGTTGAGGGAAAGAACCATAATTCGCTTACTATGAATGGACAGATGGGTTAAACCAGCATCTGTAAATTGACCGTAATAGAAACCGGTCGAAACTCCCACGAGACGGAGGACTTGTAAATGACTAAATTCTGCGATCGATAAAGCAGTAGCATCTGTACATTGTCTTACTTCCAGTTCCTGTAAATGGGGAGAATACTTTGCAAGTATGTCCAATCCCTGTAAATTACTTCTTCTAGGTTTCGGAAGCTCCAAAGTCCCATTTTGGACTCTTCCTACTAACCCTAACGGAGTCGCTGGAGCCGACATCGTTCCGTTTCTTCCGTTTATTCCGTTTTTTCCGCCGAAATTTGCTCCCATATCTTCTCCTCCGAAATCGAGAGAACGAGTACTTCCCAATCTTTGGACGTCGACAACACAAAGACCTCGAAGTTTTGAACATCCTCGAACCAATTTATAAAGTCCTCGATCGAAAGAAATCGGAGTCGGCCATTGTTCGTCGATACTTCTTTCCAAATCGAAAGGATTATTCGATTCGGCTCGCAGTCGAATCGTCACATTATTATGGGACATCGTTACGAAAGAAATATTAGGGTTTCCTTTCGAATCGGTTCTCGATCCCGTCCAGGCAGGAGAGAGATCGACTTCTGTGAGGTTCGGAAATCTTTGAACCAATCTCCCGGACTCGAGAAAACTCCATTCCAAAAGTTTTATGGTTGTTTTGAGAAAACCGAGGAGTCGAAGCCATCGCTTGTTGACGAGAGAGAGAGATTTTAGGGTTTGTGAATCTTTGAAGTTTTGAAGAATTCGAATTAAAACATCGTCTCCGAAAAAGGCAGTCATATCTTCCCCGGAGTTAAAAACAGAGAGGTCACTGCAGGAGGAGCTGGAGGAGCTCACACTCCAAGCCATGGGGGAAAGATAAGGGGAGGAAGGAGGAAGAAGAAAAAAAGGAGCACGTTCTGAATACAAAAAAAAAGAGAAACAAGAGAAAAAAGGAAAGAGAAAAAAGGGGAGAGCGAAAAGGAGAGAGAAAATAAGGAGAGGGGTCTGTCAGATGAGTTTTTAAAAAATGCAAAAAACGAGGGAGAGGGAGAGAGAGGGAGAGGGAGAGGAGGGAGAGGGAGAGGGAGAGGGGGAGGGGGAGGGGGAGGGGGAGGGAGAGAGGGAGGGGGAGAGGGAGAGGGAGGGACAGGGGGAACAGAAGGGGGAGGGAGAAGGCGCGGAAAAAAAGGAGGGAGAGAGAAGAGCGAGGGAGAGGGATTGGGAGGGAAATAGTTAGAGGGAGGGAAATGGTTAGAGGGAGGGAAAGAAGAGAGCCAGGTTACAGAGCAGAAAAAGAAATGCACAACAGGAGACAGAGGAAAGCCAGCATAGATATAGACTGTGAAATTTATGTGAGGAAAGGAAGAGGATGAGGAGAGGAGGAAGGGAGAGGGGGAAGAGGAGGGGGAGGGAGAGGGGAAGACACGGTAGAGAGAGAGATGATACTGTACTGAATTGTACAGACAATTTGTTATTTTCACAAACAATTGGTCAACAACTATTAGAAAAAAAAACAAGGTCAAAAAATGAAAAAGTGTGCCAAAAAACGAGATTTATTCAATCAGTCAAACTGGAATCTTTTTTAATTTAACCATTCAAATTGACGTCTGCAAAAAAAATCTAACAAAATTCACAAAAACAAACTTACTGTTATTTTTCCAAAACAAGATTCCTTCCTGTTTTATTTTTCTCTTTTCCGGGCAGAAAAGATGGAGAAATGGCTAAGAAAACTGAAACCCTAATCGGAAAAGACTAACCCTAAAAAACCTGCTGACTTAAAAGTTTGGAAGATAAATAGACTCGTTGGACTGCTCTCGTCCCTAGCATTCTTCGTCTGACCGTACACTTTCTCATTTCATCGTTTGTACCATTGAAGTACAATTTCACACGTGTAGCAACGGTCCTAATTCTTCGAAAAGTACACCGTGAATCGCTATTAGCGTACATGACGCTAATTGGGGTACCCCTTTTTTTGGGGCAAATTCTCAAATAGAATAAAGTACGCTAAAAGTTTTTGCACGTTATTTGAGGTACCCCGCTCAATGCGGTTCATAACTGTAATTTAGTTCCCTTTTAAATAGTGTGGTGTACGGACTGCCAGATCTGTACTATTTCGTACATTTTTAAGTTAAAAAGTACAGAAAATATAATAATATATAATTGCGTAAATATTTTCCGGCATACGCAGATGTCAAAAAAACGCGAAGGCGTACGATTTGAACAGTTTCGTACATATACATGTTTTAGTATGGACATATTATGTGTTGAAAATTTTTACAAAGCAGTTTACAAATTAGAGTACATGATAAATTAGAATCATGGTGTACCCGAAAAAACACAATTTACCGTAAAGTACGCTAATTGTTTCATTACGCTATCTATTTCATTACGCTAATAGCGATTCACGGTGTACTGTAGAGGCCGTACGCGTCAGAATTCGGACGAACGTTCGCACGTCACATGTGAACACGCTTCAGTTTCGGTTTAGCCGTCACAAAATAAAGAGTCAAGAAGCGTGGACCTCCAGTCTCTCGTTTGTAATTCGAGGTTTTGACTTTTGACGTTTTCGTACATTGCCGGTAAATAATTGACCGTACACTACTCAGAAGACGTAGCAAAACTGTACCTTTTTCAAACGTTTGGAACCTGCCAGGCTGAAATTCCGTACGAAGTCAAGTCCGTTCCGTTCAAAAAACCTGATTACTTTTGTAACTGAATTTAATCCTCCATGCTGTTAGTCTATGACGGTTGTACGGCCCTCAGTGGCCCTTGGTTGAAAACATATGGAAACTTGAAACGCTGGTTACGCCACAATATACTCGTACTATACGTATTTATTGGATTTTAATACGCGTTTAGTACGACCAAATCAAATAGTGCGACTTAAATTCCTCCCGTACATTTGAACCAGGGCTTCCTGGCGTTATACCTGACATTCCCGCGCTCCCGGTCAACAACCATCAGATATTCCAGCAGCTCTCGCAAGTCCTTTTGCTTACGTGGCGACGAGCTGTTAGAATCTTTTATATTCAATAACAGGATGACAGATCTGTCGGTGTAAAAGATCTGCATTTGGCGACAATATATAGTCCTATCATGATTCACACGTGTAATGTACTGCAGCGGGATTTAAAAGAACTTGAGCAAACCCGCGCTCTGGAAATTCGGAATGCCAGTGTCGATCTCCAGCGTTGCCCATTAAATAGCCGTATCTCGGAGATACTATACTGATGACATCATATGGTTGAAGATTTGAAAATCGTACATTGTCGTACCATGTGACAGCCACTTGTAAGCATCTTGGGGGCATGTCCGTTTGTGGAAGTTGACGCGAATGCCAAGTTGCCGTCGATTTATTAAAGTTTACGACGAACTTGCCAGTTCGCCGTCAACGTCTTAAATTTGACGCCGCAGTCGCCGTCAAAGGTAATCGAGGCACTGACGGCCATTAGTTGGCGCCAGACTGCCAGAATCCATAATGGCGGAGAGTTAAAACTTCAAAGGAATTCACGTAAATAACACGCTGTCCAAAATACGCTGTACGAATAAGTACATATGCCTGATTGTTACGTGCGTGGCGTTCTAAGAAGACACGTAAATCACTAACATGTGAGCGTTCTGATTGGACGAGCAAAGTATCAGCCAGATCCTTTGTGCACGTCAATTTGTCAGTCGTTCTATCTAATTTAACGCTCCAACTGGGAGACAGCTTTTGCTATCCGTTTTGTCAATTGAGTTCACAGTTTCTATGCCAGCCAGTATTTTGTGGGATGTTGGAAAGAGCCGAACAATAACGTTGCCAGCCTTTTCTAGTTTCCTCATCCGTGATTTGAATCATAGTTCTAAATGCGGTATAAAACGGTGGGAGCTATTTTCGCCTCATTTTTGCTTTGCCCTTCTTCTAAAAGGGCAAAGCATTGTAGTCGCATTCGTCTCTGGTGACAACTATAATTGATCGTCGATTATTTTTGTGTAAGATCGTGAGTCGTTGAGTGATTTGAGTTTTGATTGGCTTTGTCATGTTCCATTTTGATGTAATGAAAAGAGACACGTGGTACAATCCTATTTGTTGTATTTCGCGTGGTTGTAGTGGTATGATAAATGGCCAAACAAAATCGACGTCACGCCAAAATGTCGTGATAGTGGCCCAACAAATTTTTTGGAGGTGGGAGCTAGCAACCAATAAAAACATAATTCCAAAGTTATCGTCGAAAGAAGCTTGGTACAGTGGACCCTTTACAGAAGGAAGAGTTTTAGCCAAAGAGAGACAATACTGAAAAAGCAACCGGTCTCCTTCGGCCCCAAGTGCCTTATACAAGCAAAGTTTGTCATATTGCAAGTGCCAAAGTTAAAGCAATTCCAAAAGACAATCAGCGACCATCAATTGTTATCGCACGGACATAAGACAAAACAGACTTTACCATACTCAAGGCAAAAAGTTAGGCGATTGGTTCCAGCAGGAATCAGAGCCACAAGTCCTTCTATGGTACACTAGTCAACAACAAAGTTCTGAATGGATGTGAAACGTCTAACTTTGACCTGGTGACTTAAATGCTCAGCCCGTCTGTTGGGCCTGAACTAACATCCTACTGATAGATAACAACAAGATCTACGAGCAATCCCTAAGGCTGCATGCCGTTCCACAAAGAACCCCTCCGCTAGAGCTACATAGAACAGATGTAATGTAATAGAGCGGCCAACTTTGCACCGGACTCACTCCGCCGTTCAACCTCCGTTGACTGTGAACTAAAGTGCGTAGTGCTCCAAAGTGAAAATACAAAGAGCTGATCTGGCTAGTTGTCCTCCCCTCCTTCCTACGATAGAGTCCATACAAGGTGGAATGAGGCCGCGGAACTCCTGGGAGTGTGCAAATGTGCCGAAGATGCACACGAGCTTGACATCCTCTATAGGTCCGGGAGCGAACATGCCCTCGGTGTCCTAATGATATAACTGATGCACTTTGTTGGGCTCTGGTAACCCACTTTGGCTTATCTTTCCTCCGGCTTGGGCCAGAGATGTCGCTCTGACTCTGGACGGTATGCTGGTTGCAATGTCAAGAGATTGGGTGGGCGGATGGCGTGAGATTGAGGCCATCACTTGTGGCTCTCGGACTGAGGTCGAAGAGCCGCTCTTGGTAACTCAGTATTTCAACGACCCCTCCCACTAGACGTACGATCTTGGTTCTATCAGTTGTGGCTACTCGCTGCACCAACTCCTTAACCTTCAACTCACGGAGATTGTGAAGGGCTAAGATTTCTTTCCGACCTGGCCGGGTAGGATTTGCCAGTATCTCTGGATCCATGTACATTTCATCTGTCAGGGATTTGGATCCGATATAGCGCTTGACCTCGAGAGGATGACCAGGGATGGCTTCTTTATTAGCCAAACCCTTCTTAGGTGATTTGGGAGATATCTCCGCGGCCTGAACCTTGGCAGCCTTGGACAATGTAGGAAAATTCTCGAGAGAAAAGACAAGCGGAGGTGGGGCAGTCTGTTTCCTCTCGGGCTGTTTTGGGGGAGTCTTAGCCATAATGGCCGGATGCATCATTCCCTTAAGAAATTGCTCTATGTTTAAAAGAGAGGAAAAGGGGATTGATTCCTCTGGTACTTGTGACTTTTCTGTGGTGGAAACGTATCCTGACTACCTTGCTCCTCACATCCGATTTTCGCAACCCCTTTTTCTTGAGCTTCTCCCCCTCCCATGGAATGATGATTGATGGAGAGAACTTGATCGACTATTGGTAAAAAGAACCTTAACTCCTCCTTAGATGATGAGGTTTTCTAAACTGAAGTTCGTATCCCCTCTAAACCAAAGGAGAAGGTTGTTGTTTCAATACTGTGACGGTCTGGTGAAAGTCTAACAAAGTTATTCTCAAAATCCACTATTTTGGTACAAAAGATTGTGGTTATCGACCCCGAAGGAAAACCAACCAAAGCCCCAAAAATGACTACCAAAGAAAGAACAAAGATACTTCCACTTAGAATAAAGAAAAGATAAAAAATAGATATGATGTCTCAGAATTAACAAAATCACCTTGCCCAGGAAAAAAAATAGAGAATAAAGGTAGAATGTGGAATGATAGCAAGCGAGCTCAACCTACCCCCAAAACGTAACGTTGACAACAAGAAGAGACGTAATCTTTCCCGTTTACACCAAAACAGGTAAGGCCTCCTTGACTCCTCGGTTTCCGCAACTCGGAACTTGCAAGACCCTTCTCGGTTTCCAATAGACACCAATCCCAAATCGCCGAAACAGGAAAGATAGTGCCAACTACCCAACCAGACTACGACTTCCAATAAGGACAAATGTAATCCAAGATGGCAATAGGGTCACAATCACATACCAAACAAAAGTTCTCCACAAGAAAGTTTGTATACAAGCAATGTTTCTCCTACTGACAATACCGAAGTCAAAGCAATACCAGGAGCCAATCAGCGGCAAGGAATTGTTATCGTACGGACATAAGACAAAAAAGGTTGTACTACACTCAGGGCAAAAAGTTATGCGACTAGCTCCGGCTAGATTGGAAGCCAAATGTTATTCTATGATACACTCCTAAGCACAAAGTTATGAATGGACGTGAAATGCCTAACTTTGACTTAACATAATAACGCTCTACCTTTCTGGTGGACATGAACTAGCCTCCTACAGACAGCCAACAGCAAAATGCACAAGATTATCCCAAAAGTTATGTAGCGTTCCACAATATAGCCCCCAAAGTGACAGGTGGAAACAGGTCGCATGTAACAGAAATGGTAATCTGGAAACATAATAACTACGTCTTCCGGCCTCTGTTAGGCGCAAAATAAAGTGCGTTCCACTTAGTTTGGAAAATAGAAGGATCTGCTCCGGTAGGGTACAATCTTTCCTCCGTACTCGGATGACTTTACAGGGGAGAAAGGGCCCGGACATCCATGGTGATCTAAAGAAGTGTCAGTAAAGCCAACGAGCTTGACACACTTAGAGGAAAACAGTGATTATGAGGCACTTTTTAGAGAGGTGGTTTAATTAGGAGTCGTGGTAATGGATAATGGGCCATTTGCATAACTTTTTACTAATAATGTGGATTTTTATTTTTATTTTAGTTTTTTATTGATAGGTTAATACATTTACTTTTCTTTTATCGCAATATGCAGTATACATTTTGTTTCTTTTGTTGACGTTGAATAATATATATCCCTCTTTCAATTTCTATTTTCATATTGTTTACGATACTTGAATGGCCAAAAATGTGGATGTAATGTATTTGTAGTTACGGTGTAAATTCGTATCAATGTTTGGAGTATCAAACTCCCATTCAGCGACAACACATTGTGGTCGTCCATTGGTCGAATGAGAAATATACCATTCAGCAACGACATTGCATCATCGCTGGATGGCATAAATTATAGTATGACATAAAGACAACAAGGATAAGACAGACAGTGATATGAAATAGAGAGAAAATGTGATAGAAAGGATCATAACTAAATGAAAATAATGGGATAGAGACGAATAGGAAAATGGAGAAAGAAAAATTAAAAATGTGAAACATAAAAACACAAGTCAGATAATAGGAGAGCAAGATGGTCGGTTATTATGGTTAAGTTCAAAGTTAAACGTAGATGAAGATTAGGGGAAAAATAATAATGTGATGAAGAAATGGATCGCGATATCTTCTATTCACATAATGTCGGTGGTGAATGGTGAAAAAGTCAAACATTCCATTGAGCGACAAGACGTTGTCAAGCTCGTGTGCTTATCAGGCACATCTTTATACCCTTAAGGATTCCCGACCTTTTCTCCCTTGTACGGTCCTCAAAGTACGGGGGAATGAGCGCACCAGGCCGGACCAGATCCTTGTATTTCCTAAACTGAGCGGAACGCACTTCATTTCGTGCCTAACGGAGGTCGGACAACAAAGTTCCACTGTCTCAAAGATTGCAGTTCCGTTACATAGTACCAGCTTCCGCTAGCTCTAGTGGGGGGTACATTGGGGATTGCCACTTAAACTTTCAGATTACAGTTTAGATTATGATATGACCTGTCTCTAGCAAGTTAGTTCAGGTACAACTGGCTTTTGGTCCACCATCTCCTCCTAGCCTCACTCCTGAACATTTTCCTTCTTTAGCAGAGGCCACCAGGGCCTTTGCCAAGGAAAGAAGGGAGTTCAGGGCACAAGCTCAAGAAAGAAACCGAGTGTCACCCAGGCCAGGCCCAAGAGGCAGGCTCAGCGGGAGCCCCATTTGGGTCCCCTGCCGGAGGTTGGGCTTCACACTAGATCCAAGATGCCCGGGCGGAGAATCTGATAAACCCCGCGGTGTTGACGGATCCACGTCGCCCAGGTTGGAAGGAACACCTCTCCCTTTACGACCTCCACGAACTTAAGGTGAAGAAGGAGTTGGTACAGAGAGTGGCTCGGACAGATCGAGTCCGGATTGTTAGACCTGTGGGAGGGGTTGTGGAGATTGTAAGCAGTTCTTCGGAGAGCGGCTCCTCACATTCTATGCAAGAGCGGTCACAAAGAGCTCCATATTCTCGTCCTCCTCCACCTTCTTCTCAGGACACCGCATCCAGCCGACCTTCTCGGGGGCGCGCCTCTTTGCGGCCTCGTGAAGGAGAAGGGGATAGTGAAGGAGAATCTCGAGATCCATTGAGAGGAAAGCGGTTTGACCACAAGGACAGCAAGGGGAGATTTGCACCTCTTCCCAAGGAGGAGACTTCCCCAACTCCTGTGTCAGTCCCAACCGAGAGAACTTCTCCTACCGCACCTCGTGACCGCCCTTTCGGAGGGCTCTGGCGATCCGAACTAAGTGATCAAGAGGTCCGGGTACGGGACCGGCAGATTTGTCCGAGGGATGGTGGCGGACCAAACCCAATGACCCCGAGATTCCGGGGGTGGGGATAGCGGATCTCACCAAAGTAGTTGAAAAGGCGAAGGAACTAGTGGAGGTTCTGAGATCCTAGGGACAGGCTATGGCGGGGGCCGGACCTACCACTCAAGATTGGGAGGCCTTAGAGGAAGAGAGGAGGAAAGTATGGGAACATGAACTGATGCTTATCCAGGAAGCTCGGCGTAGAACAAGCGGGATCCTCAGTGGGCTGACTCCTACACCTGAGACAGGGCCACCTTCCAAAACGCCAGCTCGGGGAACTTCGCCCGAAGTTCCTCCCTCGGAAGCCAGCTGAGAGCCTCCTCTTCCTCGAGAAGGGGGGGAAAACATTAATTTTAACTGAAAGGGTTTGGGTGCAGATATTCTTCCTGAGTCAGCTGCGGTTCCTCGGAAAGGGCCAACATTGGTCTCGGTGGAGGTGTCTACGGCTTTGGAGGCCTTGGTGGAGTTACGACCAAACGAGAGGATTCACATTCCCTTGAGGCAATCAACACCCCCTTCGCCATCTTCCCAAACATCTCCGGATCTTCCGTCTTCTCCCCCTCCTCATTCCTCTCACTCACCGGGTCCTACCACAAAACCCCGTGACTGCCTTTCTCTATCCGTTCCACGTGACTGCCCTTCTCCATCCGTTTCTCCCGCTGCCGCAGTCCGTGGGTCTCCGGAGCCACGTGTGTTGCCCTACCAACACGTCCCCGCTTACTCACCTCCTCACCGACATTCCCCATCCTCCATTTCTGGAACCCCTCCTCTTGAGACCTCTCGAAGGAGACCAAGGAGACCAACCCGTTTCAGGAGACAGACACCTTCTCCCAAAATTCTCCAGTCGTCCCCTTCTCTGCCACCAACCCTCCCTCCAGGACCTAGACCTCGCCTCCACATCCCATCGGTGGAGCAAGTTCTCCGGGAACAATATTCTTCTGGACATATAGGAGTAGTGGGGAATATCCTTCCGCCAATAGTATTTTCGGGCGCTGGAATTTCCTCTGTGGGAAGGGAAACCACCCTTATTCGAGCAGCCCCTTTTACCGGGGGAGGACACGGCTCCGGTCCTGAGGAAAAGGATACATGAGTCATTTCTCTATCTCAGTTTGTCAGCCCCACCGGGCCTTCCTCTTTTCATTTCACCAATTCTGTAGAGGAAGAAAAGGAAATTGGGGACGTCCGGATCTTTGCAGGAGATAGCTCGGGGATAGCCTTTTCAGATTTCGAGTTGTTGTGGAAATCTTTCACACAATTTGAAATCAATAAATACAGGGGAGGGGCCATTCCGGATTGACTTCGAAACCACCCTCTTCCCCATGATGGTCAACTACCTTTCTGGAGGGGCGTTGTCGGCCAACAAGGAGCGTCAACCTCTTTTGATGGCTCTTATCATCAAGATCTCGGATCTGGCCCTTGATGCCGTTGTTTTGCAAGCGGAGGTTGACTTGTCCGCGGCTACGGTAACCACTGTGACTGCTTTCTTTACACAGGATATGAAACTGCAAGCACAAGGAAGTACATATGTTAACCATCTGCAAGCCATTCAGGCAATAACCTGCATATGTGCTAATCCCAACCCTTGCACAACTCTGCTGAATATCTTGAGACTCCTCTACACAGAGAGGAACGAGTCCGCAATCATGGAATTCGCAGAATTCCGATGTTTGAAGAATGAGACTTCCCAGACTCTCTTCAACCGACTCTCGAGCCATTGCCAGAAAACAAAACTGTCAATGATTGACCTTCCGGCAATGGCAACTAAATACTTCATTGCTGTCCGTAATTCATTCGGACCGACAGGGCAGAGTGCTCAAGATAACTGGATTGCCGGACAAGCCGTTCAGGACGTCAACCCCTCCGCCAAAGAAATCTCCCTAGTGGTAATGAAATTATATGACCACTTTGTCCACAGTGAGGCAAGGGAGAAGGCCGTGACCGGCAAAGCCCGATCGAATTTTGTAAGATTCACAGGGGAGATCTCATTGAATGAGGAGGAACATGCTGAACTTCAAGCTTTGCGGAAGCTTAAAGGGAAGCAAGTGGCGTACAGTGGGTCACAACCAGCTATGGGAGTAGAGGAGCGAGTATTTCTCTATAATTGCATGAATTGTCAGTAACCGATTCATGGGTGGAAGCATTGCACCCAGAAACGTAAACCGGAGTTGGCTTTGAAACTTAAAGAATGGGAGAAAGAACGGGCAGAAAGGACCTTAAAACAGCAAGAAAGGCTCAAAATATGGAGGGGAGAGGACAAGACACCGGAAACCAAAGAGACATACTATCCAACTCCCCGGAGCGAAACCACTAATATGTCCCAATCACAGTTGTGGCAAATCAAACTCCAAAAGGTTGATGATGCTCAAATCTCCAACAAAATTCGGAGTAAATATACCACCCAGGGTTCAAAGTGCGAAGCATGTGGATTTCTGGGGCACAAGGAAGGGCAATGTTTCCAAAAGAACAAAGTTCCCAAGGAAATGATGCAATTTGCTTTGTTTACTGGCGAGGGAGAACCGGCAGTCAACCCTCTCCCACTTCAACTTCTTTACCCTTGGGGGCGCCAAGTTCTTTCTACACCGGAGAGACCTGAACGAATGCCCGCTGTTCCGGCAAGGCTTAGACCGGAGATCATCATACAGCAGCAGAGTTAGCAACTGGCCGCAATGGCTGCAGTGTTGGCTGCTCTCCGCTTGGGATCTTATTCTCGACCTGCTCCTCTCACAGCAGCACAACGACTCCAAAAGCAGAAACAAGAGTTGTTGCAAAAGCTCGCGGAGCTTGAGCTTCAAGGCACAGCGAGTGCAAATGATGATGATTTATTGAGCTGGGATTTGGAACCCCCAAATGCCCATCATGCCCAAACCTTCCTCACCGGGGCTTGGAATGTTGGGGTGGGAGACAGCCATCGCCAACTCCGCAATTCAACCTCTATGCAAAGATAGGACAGAGATCGTGTCAGAGGGACCACAACCGGAAGGCAGCTAGTCCTTTATCATTTACTCCCAGAGCCGTGATTCTGAACAGCGACGTCGGCCTCAGAATCAAACCAAATTATCCTCCATCTCTTACCACCAAACATAAATTGCCTCCCGGTTTCGAGAATTACTAGAAAGAGAAACAGCAGAGGGAAAAGGAATTAGTGGAACAAGAGAAGAAGGACAATCAAGACTGGTTTGAGAGATACATGGCAAAACGCCTGGAAAATGACACTCTCCAAACACCTCCCATTCTAGATTCCGGATCCGAAAGGGAGAACGAAGGACAAGGTCAGGACTTGCCGATATCGGATTCATCCCCATCCTCTCCGAAAGCTACTCTGCCATCCTCCAAGCCGGCTGTCATGCTGGTCCGGCACCTCATGCCATACGCTTTCACGCATGTAAAGACACTGGCATCCTCCCACAACCTACCCAAGAAAATCCTCATTCAGGCATTGGGAGAGGAAATTTACTCTGGAAAAGTGGAAGTCAACAGGACCACTCCGCCAACCACATTCTTTTTGTCCGCGGACTCAAAAACCCCTATAGTGGATAGGGACTACAAATCCTTATCAGTGGCTTTTATCTTAAACAGGACCGGTAACTTCAAGCTTAACAGGTATGGGGGATATCAGGACGCTGTGGTCGATACCAGAGCACTACCCAATCTCATCACCACCTCCGCTCTGCAGAAAATGCCCGAAGAACTCCGGCCCGAAATCTGCCCAAGCAACATCTGCTTAAGCACCGTAAGCAGCGGCAGTTAACGAGTCCATGGAATTATCAAGGCCATGGAAAACAAACTTTCTGATGACGCACGCCAGCGGGTAAAGATTGAGCTTCCCTTCCTAGTGGTGGAAGGGACTCAATTTGAAATTCTATTGGGAATGACAACTTGGACCAGATTAAATATGAGTTTGAGCGTTTGGAAGGAGCAATGTATAGTTCGGGACCCCGGAAATCCCGAAGGAACCAAAGTGGTGGTTCCTTTGGATTTATGGAACCGGGGGAAGACCAATGTCCCGGTAGCCGGATGCTACCCAGTGTATACTACATCATCCCCGACGGAACTATTTGTTAGTTCCACAAATATCGCCGCAGAAATCTAGCAATTCCCCATTTCCAAGCGGTGAGAAGAAGAATACAAGAATAGATTACTCCAGGTGGCAAAACTCCGGCGGGGAGTGGATCAAGCTTTCTCGGCCTTAACATTAACGGAAGCCGTTTCTGCAGCACTCTCAAATGCTTCCACACCCAAGGCCAGCAACGAGGGGTTCAATCGACAAGTGGTGTCATTGGCAGTCCCCGATTCCGGACTGCGTATTTTATCCCTATTTTCGGGAATTAGTTCCAACTTGGAGGCAGTTTTATGAGCCGGATATATGGTAGAAGTGTACACGGCCGTGGAAATATCACTCGAGGCGCGAGCTGTCTGCGAGCACCGGCTCCACCAGCTCCATCACCTATATCCCTAAAAGTTGCCAGTGACAGCATTTTCCAAAGCTTACCGAAGTCTTCTCCACAATGTCGACAACATTATGGCGCCCCACCTAGCCAGTTTGAGAAGAGTGGATTTGGTAATGTCAGGCTGGCCTTGTCAGGGATACTCCCTAGCGGGAGAAGGAAAAGGACGTCAAGACCGCAGAAGTGGAACATTTTAGAGGATGATCCAATTGATCATGTGGCTTCAACAGCTCAAGAGCACACCGGTGGGGTACGCTATGGAAAATGTACACCCGGGGGATGATAAAAGAAAACAGGTTGGTGACAGTTGGAATCACTTCACCCAGATTCTAAGAGCTCCCTTGGTTTTCAACGCCGCGCAAATGGGATCCCGCGCACACAGAGTAAGGGCATGTTGGACTAATATGATCCCGCTGCCAATACTCCGGCAATTGTTAGATAAGCAAAAGCCAGACCCGAGGAATTCCGTGCAGCAAATCCTTGGAGAAGGCAGGATGGCCACCACGGTGACGCGACATGACCGCTCACCTTTCTTTCGGTGTAACCAGTCGGGACTACCACGGAAGGCACTCCCGACTTTGGCTTCTTTCCCTCACTGTCACGCTTATCAGAAAGGAGCAGCGGGGATGATTTTTGACAGTACGACTGGAATCTGGACAACACCAACAATTGCGGAACGGGAAACGACGATGGGATTTCAAAAAGATACCAAGGCAGCACCAGGAATTTCAGACCTTCAAAGGTGCAGCCTAATTGGGCAAAGTATGGATTTGAATTCAATCACATGGGTGATCAAGCATGCACTCGCCTTTTCTACTCTCAAGTCCTCGGAGTCCTGGGCTATTTACCTTTAAGCTCCTCAGTTGTTAGCGATGCAGGCAACTTTGCAGCTTGAGGGGGGGAGAGAAAGGAGAAGAAGAAAAATTCGCATTTCACCACCGTAGGTTTTCCCAGTGGGGGGGGGGCGGCGGCTCAGATTGCTACGGCTTAGCAGAAGTTGTCAGCTGTAGCGTCCTAGCTGGAGGGGTAGAGGCAGATCCACCAGTAGGATTGGAATTCGACGTTAACCTCTGGGGTAGACCGTCGGAAGCTTGGGTTGCCACAGAGCCTGGGAAAATGGATTGGACCCTTCGGGAGCAGTTGGATCCTCAACAAAAGGCGCGGCTCTCTGAGTTATTGGCCGAAAACAAACAGGTTTTCTCATGGTCAGAAACAGACGTCAGTATCTACAAAGGAACCCCTTTCCGAATCGATTTGATCGATGAGACGGCGACTGTTTGGCAGAAGCAGTATCCTCTCAGCTTCAAGGAGAAGGAATTCATTACGGCTAAAGTCCAAACGTTGGTGGAAGCCGGATTGGTTTAGGAAAGTACAGGTCTTCACAGGTTCGCTTCCCCGACAGTTCTGCCACCCAAGAAGGACTCGTCCGGGAAGACTGTAGATTTCCGGATGTGTAGAGACTATCGCATGTTGAACACGACAACCATCTCTGACCGGTATCCGATGCGGACCCTGGAAGAAATATTTGAATCCCTTGCCGACGCCACTATCTTCTCCACTCTGGACATGAAAAATGGTTTCCACCATATTGCCATGGAACCGAAGCATAGGGAGAGAACCACATTTTGGGCCGGTTCTCGACTTTATGAATGGATTTACATGCTATTCGGACTCAAGAGTGCACCGGCCAAATTCCAACGGGCAATGGACGAAGCTCTCCGGGGGATCGATTGTGCACGGTGCTACGTTGATGATGTTATTATATTCTCCAAAATTTTTGAAGAACACCTGGAGCATGTTCAGATCGTTCTCATGGCACTCCAAGCAGCGGGCTTGAAATGCCACCTTGGCAAAGGGATCTTTGGAGTACAAAAAATCATTTACCTCGGACATGAGGTGACTCGAGGGACTGTGGGTCCCCACATGGTCAAGGTGGCAGCCCTTGACGCTCTTCCCCCACCGCAGGACATCTCGGCCCTTCGCACTTTTCTGGGTCTGGCCAACTACTATCTGCGATTTATCCCTGAGTTTAGTAGTCACGCCAAGCCCCTCAACCAGCTATTGCGGAAGGACCAGGAGTGGCAATGGGCGGAAGAACAACAGATCTCCTTCCAGTTCTTGAAAGACGCTTTGAAGCAACACCCCGTGCTCCGAATACCTGATCACCAGAGGCCTTTCCTCCTTTACACTGATTGGAGCAGGTTTGGATTGGGAGTGGTTTTGGCTCAAGTTCATGATGCGCGAGCTGAATATGTTGTGGCCTACGCTAGCTGGAGCAACAACAGGGCAGAGGGGAATTATAGTAGTTACCACGGAGAACTACTCGCAGCGGTCTCGGCATTCCAGCATTTCCGACCTTATTTGTACGGGGTTCATTTCACCCTTATTACCGATCACGAACCACTGAAATGGATCATGGAAAATAGTAAGTTGACCGGCAAACTCGCTAGCTGCGTTCTTATCCTGCAGGAATATGATTTTAACATTGTTCACCGAGCAGGGGAAATCCATGGGAACGCCGATGGACTTAGCCGGAATCCCGACCCCTCTTACCATGGATTCAATCGAGGCTCGGCATGATGAGGATCCGGAAATCAGTCTGGGGATCATCCGAGCCTCCTCCGCCTTTATCTGGCTTCCCCAATCTGAGGGGGGGCTCTCAGCTTTCTCGGCAAACGTGGAGGGGCAGGCACTTATAGCGGCCAGACGTAAGGATATTTGGAACGATCCCGAGGCTCTCCAATCTTTTTTGTAGGGGGGCCTCTTCCCCACCTGACGGGAACTCAATTATCTCGAGTGCAGACCCGAATGGCGGCGTACGATTAGGACAGGGGGGTTTTTTCTCCGGAAATGGTCAGACGGCATAAGGAAAGTGGATCCTCCTCCCTCAAAGCGAGAAACTCTGATTTCTAATCTCTATCAGCAATGTGGACACTTCGGGCAAAAGCGTACCACTTCTCTGGTAACAGGCTCTTATTGGTGGCATGGGTTGCGGACCTAAGTTAACCGAATTGTGCAGACTTGCTCCTCATGCGATGAAGTAAAGGCAGCTTTTGACAAAAAAGGCGGGACCGAGCTTCATTCGCTTCCTATCCGAGGGATGTTCTATCGGTGGTCGCTGGATCTTTTGGGACCTCTTAAGACTTGCAGGCGGGGGAACCGCTTCGTTCTTGTCATGATAGAACATTTTTCTAAGTGGATCGAGTTGGTGGTTTTGCTCGGAAGGAGTCCAAGGCAATTGCAGATGCCTTTTTGCTGAGAGTTTTAGCACAATTTGGGGCGCCTGCGGAAGTTCTAACCGACCAAGGCTCTGAATTCGCTGGAGAATTTTCTAACCTCTTGGAAAAATGTCTGGTCGATCATCGGCTGACCAGCCGTGACCACCCGGAAGCGAACGGCTTGGCTGAAAAGTGCGTCCAAACAGTGAAGCTGTCACTACGAAAATATGCAGTTGAAGAAGATTCGGGGGAGTGGGACAAGAGAGTGCATTGTTTATGCATTTGTCCTAGGGTTTGTTTATGTCGATTATTCCATCAAACCTTAGATGTTGTCATAGGGTTTATTTATGTTGATTATTCCATGAAACCCTAAATGTTGTTTGTTGTGTCTGTGTATGTTAAATGGAGGATGCATTTCAAATGATTGTTCGTCGACCTATTTTTGCTTAGCTTTTTGCATGATAGTTTGGGTGGCTTCTGCTGTCTATTTTAGACCAAAGAACAACACCTCTCGCCATGGGAAATTTGCAAGCGGCTCAACACCGAGATCAGTTATGGTATTCTCAACGCCGGAGCGGGAGTTATGTGCCCCGCAGCGACGATTTGTACCTGGGGACTTTGTATATCAGATGCAACAGAAGAAGGACACGTTCGATATTTCTGCCGGGAGGGTAATTTTGAAAATGGTCGAAGTTTCCAAAAAAGGGGTTCTGACATTCAAAGGCAGGGATGGTCGAAGAATTAAAGAGAATCAGATCAATGTTGCCCCTTGCCATCTCCTGGGATTCGAAGACAAACCGAACTTCCACCTAACTTACTTCGCCTACCCTCCTTCCTGTTCATCCACTTGCCATGGGTCCTCCCCGCTGACCGACATATTGGCTTGCAATCAGTGTGGTTAGTGTTGGCATTCATGCTGTCTCCCTTCCTCTTGGGAGCCACAGCCTCTACCCTCTAACACTAGGTTCTGTGGGAAGTGCGAATGGAGCGGGTAAAAATATTATTATCTTAGTTGCGGTTGACTAAGAGGGGGGGAAATTGGGATATCAGCCTGATTACCGAGACCCAAATCCCTTTCCCCGGTCAAGGGGGGGAAGGAAACGGGGGGGGATCACTTTCGCTTTCCCCTTTCACTCTTCCTTATTCCCAGTCTGGGCGTCTCTCCTATTTTGCATGCATATCTATGGGAGGGATGTGGGCAGCAGCAGGCATGTTCATCATTCTTAGGAGCATTCACATTTTGGGGTTTATTTGCAAGACTCCGATGCTGACGACTCCGGGTTGTGGACCCTTCCCTTACGTTACTCAGGCACGCTCGACAGTACCGAGCATTGAAAACTGTAGGTGTTCAAACATGGATTTAAGGCAATAAGCTTAAAAGACAAAAAGGCAATTTTCACCATCGTCGCAAAAAAGAATATAGAGAGGTGGACAATATTGTAGTTGTTCGATATAAGTTTAAAAAACAACCGGTGAATGTGAAATCCAATGAAAAACACATTTTTTTTATAAGGGTGGTTTCAAAATATTTTATCCCTAAAGGGGTGCGCCCATGCAACCGCTACTTTGAAGTGGTACTTTGTATGTTAGTGAAGATTCTCCGTTCTACTTCGCATAGCGTTCCAATGTGGGCACATGTTTCCCCCGCTGCCTATTTTGAGAAGTTGGTGCCTTGTTGCCTCCACTCTCGTCTCTCGTTTTTTGGTTGGGGACACTCTTGTTCTTCGTAGTGTTTTCCCTCGTCTTTCGGGCGGCGTGTTTGCCTTATAATGGTCCATTTTGGATGTGTCATGTTCTATTCCTCCTGCTGATGTCGCGGACATGTCGATTCTTTCCACTCGTGATACGATATCAGTTCCGTGTGTCCAAAAATTCATTTTTGGTCGGGCTATCGTCGTCGTCAAGACTGACAACCTTGAGGCGCTTCCTTCCAATTCTTCCCGTGCACGCTTTCTATCTCGTGGTGGACCTGTTTCCGTAGCATGGTTATTGGCTACACTTATTTTATTCGCCCTTACATTTCGCATGTGCTGAATTCTCCACGACCTTCAAGTTTTTGCTTCGCCTCCCTCGTCCATCTTTGATTAGCTCTCATTTTTGCTTGTGTGACCGCATTCTTAAGCCCAACGAAATTCTCTTGCTTTGTTGTTCTTGCGAAGGCGAGTTCATTCAGGCGGACAACATTATTCATGACACCATCGCGACTATTGATACGGAAGGGGGATTTTTTAGTATGTCGGGGGGGTTTCCCATAATATTATTTCGCGTCGAATTGGTATTATACTTCTCGATGGTGCACGTCGTATATTTGGTGGCGTTGAATCCTACGTCGGATATAGTCGTCAGTAAAACAAGTCTACATATAAGAATGGTTGCTTATGATGCGGCTAGAAAGAGGGAGACTATTTATGCCCATTGTGATGTTGAAGATGGCTTTATTTTGATGGCGGTCGAGATATTTGGTTGTTTTGGTGTGACTTTATACGCGTTTTTCAATGTCTGTGGTCGACTCTCGTTTGAGGACATGGGAGCCCTCCTTCAATCCTTATTTTTTTTTATCGATTTTTCATCTTTGGCTTTCCAATGAGTTGAACCTTCTATCCCCCGTTTATCGTCTATTGCGGTGATGGATCGTCCGCTTATTTCGAAACTCCTTCCCCATGCTCCCCTGGATTTTGGATTTTAGGACTTACACGGTTGCTTTTTATATTTTTTTGTTCGTAGATTTTTAGTTATGTTGGGGTTTGGTTGGTCCATTTTGGTTTTCACACTCTCTTAGGTGTTTGTTGCTTCTTTGAGTGTCTTTGTTTTAGCTGCCATTTTTGTGTGTTTGTTGCTTTTGCCTTGCTAATCCTTTTTGTTTGCTTCCCCCCACGTGTAGTTTTCCGTTTTAGCATTGTTGCCCATTTTTGTCCCCATGGAACCAGATAGCTCACCATCGTGGTTTTTGATAAAGTCGGTATTTCATAATATGCGGAACCGAAATTGATACCTTGAAATGTGGCGGTTGTAAACATGAGTAAAACTTGTGACGGTTGTAGAGGATTACGAAACTTGCAACAATTGGTGACTTCTACAAAAATAGCGACGGTTGTTGACGCCTAGTTTTTTTTTGACAGTGTAATGGTCTAATGTTTTGTGATAATGTGGCGTCATGCTCACTCGTGACAATGTCGACGACATTGAATTAAGAACTTTACGCCATGGTTTCCCTATTTTGCTCTGTAGTCTTTTCTCACTTGGCTTACCATTAAATTACACCGAAAGGTAATCAAAATGTGTATTTTGCAAAGCTCTTTCAGTTCACACAAATATTGTTGTGTTTCATTCAAAGAAGTATGAGATAATAGCGTTAGTTTAGTGTGGGAGGGAGAGGGAGAGGGAGAAGGAGAGGGAGAGGGAGAGGGAGAAGGAGAGGGAGAGGGAGAGGGAGAGGGAGAGGGAGAGGGAGAGGCGAATACAAAGAAAGCTTTTGGAAAGGACCCATGAATGAAAGCTGAAGTCCAAGACTCCTAACAAATTTTTTTAGGGACATGCGCGCGATGGGCAAAAAAAAACAATAGCGAGTACTGTACTCTCCTTCATGCAAAACAATTTCATATTAGTGTTGCACTTTTGTAAACGTTTTTTCAATAATTGTTCGATTGATATGGTACTTTAATGATCGTTTTTGTTTTTTTTAGGAGTTCATTTGCGTCCTCGTGGGTCGAAAAGAAAGACAACGCCAAAATGAACATAAATGACCACAAAATTGGAGTACATTCAAAGTATCAAGTTGGTGTTAATTGTACTCTGGGTAAAGCAACTTGCTTGTACGACAATTTTTTCGTACGACAAAAGATTTTATGGTTGGGGATTAAAGTTTGGAGGTAAACGACAGAAAAAACCCGATACTTTAACACACGAGCACACCTCTAAGGGTACTTTCGCATGTGCTAAATTTACAGTTATTTTCTGTCGTTTTCCTCCATAACTTGGAAAAAAACGAGAAAATGCAGCCGCACCAAAAAATAGAAACTACCACTGTACAAGTTGCGTTACCTTGAAATTTTATATGTATTAGGGTTTGTGGTCTAGCGTGATGCAGTCCTTCCAGCTCATCTTCAAACTTTATATAAAACCACCTCGCGAGGTGATTTTAAATAAAGTTCCGTGAGGTGAGAGAATATGCAGATGTTGTCGCGCGTCCGGAAGTTTTTGACAATTTTTGTGCGCGGAGTACCAAAAAAAAAACCCATTGCACGTTTCCAGCCTGTGCGTGACATTTTTCTGTGCGTTTTTTTCCGCACAAGGGTCGTGGAGGGGGTCTCTACCAACGGACGCCATTTCGCAAAAGCCCGTGAAAGCGCCTCTCTCTCTCTCTCCCTCTCCCACTACCGCGTTTATCTCATGATTCTTCCACCGAAAAACGTCAATAATGGTATCAAATGAAATATTTATAAAAACCATTTATTTCGACTATCTTTGGGCGTAATTTGATGGCAAATTGAGTGAGAAAAGACTAAAAAACAAAATCGGGAAACCATGGCGGAAAGTTTTAGAAATTTGTGACGTCGGCGCTGTCATAATTTGAGCGTGACGTCAAAATGTCACAAACCCCAAACATCTACAATGTAACATCTACAATGTCACAAGTAGCTAGACGTCTACAACCGTCGCTATTTTGTAAAAGTCATCAATTGCTAGTTTTTAGTCGTCTACAACCGTCACAAAATACACCCACGTCTACATCCGTCACAATCTAAAGTAACGATTTCATTTCTTTACATACGAATGCTCTGAGAATCTTCGAAAGTTACAAGACTAAAGTTTCGGTTACATGCGAAAGTACCTTAAGCGTCAAATGATTTTGCTTACGCCACTCCCTTCCTTCAAATATATCTCCCCCTCTTTCGCCCTCCTCCACTCCCTTCCCCCAGATGGGCCCAGCTCTGTCCCTCTCTTCCTCCTTCCCCCTCTCCCTTTTCCATAATATTTATTCTTTCATTTCCCACTCTCCCTCCCTTCTCGACTCCCTTCGCTCAAAGGGGTCTCTTTTCCTCTCTCTCCACTCCCTTCCTCCACATGGGTCTCCCCCCACCTACCTCTCTCCCTTCCTTCTCCACTCCCTTCCACGAAATGAATTTCGTTCCCCCACTATCTCTCCTTCCCAATCCAAATTCCTTTCCTGAAGCAGGTCTATCTCTCTCTTCCTCCCCCTACCTTTCCCCAAATGGGACTCTCTGTCACTCTCTCCCTATCCATTCCCCTAATTGAGTTTCCCTGTCTCTCTCTCCCTCTCTCTCTATCACTTCCGTATGGGTCTCCCACTCTCTCACTCTCCCTCCCCAATCTTCTCCCGAATGGGTCTAACTTCTCTCTCTCTCTCTCGCCCCCTCCCCAACTCCTTTTTTCCAAATTGGTCTCTCTCTCTCTCCCCCTCTCTCTCTCTCCCTTCCTTACTTTCCCACGCCCTTCTCTCATATAAGTCTCCCTTTCGCTCTCCCTCTACCTCACTCCCTCCCCCACTACCTACCTCACATGGGTTTCCCTCTCTCCCTCCCTTCCCACTCCCTTCCCCCACATGGGTCTCTCTTCCTCTCTAACTCTTCTTCTTTCCATCCCTTCCCCACTCCCTTCCCCCAAATTGGTCTTTCTCATCTCTGTCCCCCTCCCTTCCCCACTTCCTTCCCCCAAATTGGTCTTTCTCATCTCTCTCTCCTCCTGTCCCGTTTCCCTTCCTTCTAACGAGTCTCTCTCCGCCTCTCTCTCCCCTTCCCGTCTCCACTCCATTCAACCAAATGGGTCTCTCCCCCTCCCCCACTCCCTCCCATCCCCACTACCTTCTCTCAAATGCTTTTCTTACCCCTCTCTATCTCCCTCCCTTCCCCACTCCCTTCCCCTTCGTTCTCTCTCTCTCCCTCCCTCCCCCACTATTTTCCCCCAAGATGTGTCTCTCTCCCTCAGTCTCAACCTCTCCCTCCAATTCTTACTCCTGTTCTCCCAAATGTGTCTCTCCCTCTCTTTCCCTCCCACCGGACTCCCTTTCCCAAACGGGCCTCTCTCCCTCTCCGTCTCCTTCAATGCCTCCTCAAATGAGTCTCTCTCGCACTTTTTCTCCACCTCACTTCTCCACTCCTTTTTCCTAAATGGATCTCCCCCTCTGACTCTCTCTCTCCCTCCCTCCCTCTCTCCCTCCTTTTTCCACTCCCTTCCCCAAAACATGTCTCTCTCTGTCTCTCTCCCCCCTCCCTTCCCCCTCTCCCTCCTTTTCTGACTCCTTTGCCCCCAACTAGTTTCTCTCCCTCTCTCTCCCTCTCCCTCCCTTCAAATGGGTCTCTCCCACTAACTTTTTCTCTCTCTCGCCCTTCCCCACTCTCTTCTCCCAAACCGGTCTGTCTCTCTCTCCTTTTCTCACTTTCTTTCCCCAGTTTATTCTCTCTCACTCTCGTCCCCTCCCCCCCTTCCAGTCCCTTCCCCTAAACTGGTCTATCTCCCTCTCTCTCTCCCTCCCTCATATAAAAAATAGGTTTTTTCTATCTCCCTCTCTCCCTCCTTTCCCCATTCCCTTCCCCCAAACTGGTCTCTGCCTCTCTCCCTCTCTACCTCTTCTCTTATTTATTTATTTGTCCATTCATTTATTCTTTTCTTTCTTTATTTTATATTCACATTCAACTGGGAAATGTATTGGGTTTCAGAAAAAGACAAAAAAGAATATGGAGAGATCAGTTAAAAACAAAACATGTAGTTATCAAAACATTTTTGGTAGCTTGATGGTGTTTTTATCTCAAGAAAAAAAGAAAAATAAAACATTTCAACCTTGCCTTCTCTATTACTTTAAGAATTCCTATTTTATCAAACAGAACGTACAACATAAAACTAAAACACACTAATTTGAGTTCCTCCAACAAAAATATCAAAGAAAAAAGTGAATTTTATAAACTCTTCTCTCCAACTACCCAAAAATCTCTTCAAAAAACTAGTGAAAAAACTCGTTGAAAAATAAGACTCTTTCGTTTTTACATATCACATTTTTTTTTTTGAAAAAAAAACATTGAAACTTAAGATTGAAATTTGAGATTGAAATCTATGACAAATTTAAGAGAAGATTCGCTTCTGTTCCAGTTGTTTCGATCTCTTCTTCTCTTACAGGAACATCTTTTTCTTTTGAAAGTGGTTTCATAAATTCTAATTCATCTTCATAAGAAGAATCTTTGTTAATTAAAAGAACCGATTCTTCCAAAAGTTTATATGCGACATCGAAAACCGCAATATCCAATTTGTCGCTTCCGAGAGGATTACTGTAAAGAAAAAAAAAGGGCGAAGAAAAGGGAAAAAAAAGGGTGAAAAAAGGAAAAAAAGGGTTAAAAATGAAAAAAGGGTAAAAAATTGGAAAAAAAGGATGAAAAAAAGGAAAAAAAAGGTGAAGGAAAAAAAAGGGTGAAGAAAATTAAAAAAAGTGTGAAGAAAAGGAAAAACAGGGTGACAAAAAGGAAAAAAAAGGTGAAAAATTGGAAAAAATGGGCGAAGAAAAGAGGGCGAAGAAAAGGGAAAAAAAGGTTAAGAATTGGAAAAAAACGGTGAAGGAGAGGAAAAAATAAAAAAGCAGGTGAAAAGAATGGTAAAAGCCGAAAGAAGGAAACTGAGGGAAAAGAGAAAAAATGAAATCGAAGGGGAAAAAATAGAATAAATAAATGGAGAATCTAAATTTCAATTGTTTCAAAATATATTTCAACTTCGATTTCAATTTGAATTCTATTCGAATTTCCATTCAAGTTCCATTTTCAGTTATAACTTTAAACTTAATTTCAATATCAATCTAAGCTAAGTTTCTTTTTTAATTTCAATTCCTTTTTAGGTTCTGATTCTAATTACTTAGGTCTAAATTTCAACTTCAATTCCTGTCGTAAGTTTCAATTTCAGTTCAAGTTTCTTTTCAAGTTTCGTTTTTAATTAAGTTTTTAATTTTCCATTTCGTTTCCATTTCGATTTCAATTTAGGTTTTTTGATTTGATTTCAAATTCCATTATGATTTCGATTTAATCAACAATGTCAAATACGACTTTAGTTTCAAAATTTCAATCTCGATTTTGAGGGAGAGGGAGAGGAAGAGGGAGGAGAGGGCGAGGGAGAGGGAACGGGGAAAGGGGAGGGAAAGGGATGAGAAGGAGAGAGGGAGAGAGGGAGGGAGGGAGGGAGGGAATGAAGGAAGGAACAAACCTCATACTATTTCCGACTTCTCGAATTCCCAAAAGACCCACGAGAATCAAAAAGAAAACTGGAATCGGCCAATAGGGCGACGCGAATGCGAAAACATACGCCAAGATGAAAAGATAAACGAGAAGAACAAAATTGAGAAGATGGTAATATGCAAATGGCCTGGAAAAAGACAAAAGTTACAAAAGAGTCAAAAGTTACAAAAGAGAAAAGTTACGAAAGAGACAAAGAATGTCAAACTGTCGGAAGAAATGTCAAAGAAAAACTGATGTTCAAAGAGACCAAACATGCCAAAAAAGAAGGAGAAAAACTGGAATTTGAACAACTTTCAGAGGACAAAAAAATTGAAAAAAAGAAAAAAACCATATCGAAGGAGTATGCATAAATAAATAAAATAAAAACAAGAAAAAACTGCTAAATGAACTGAAAAAAATTACTCGAGACATATTAAAACATAAAAGAAAACAAAAAAACAAAAAGAAAAAACAATTGATGTCAGAAAAAGGAGAACAACAAAAAGAAACAAAAAAAACAACAGGATTGAAAAAAAAAAACAACCAATAGAGGGAGAAGATAGGGGATAGGGATAGGGATAGGGAGACGGAGCGCGTGGGAGGGGAAAAGGGCGAGAGAGAGGGAGAGGGGTACATACACCGGACCACTCGCAAAAGTATAAAGACCGTCCAGATTCGTCCGAATCTCGAGAAGTTTTGTCGTAAATAAACTCGCTATAGGACTTGTAATGTGTTTTTTTGTCTCTTGTGCCCAAACTCCTCTATTAAGCCAAAGGAGAACTTCTTTAAAAACCAAATTTCCGGCTCCAATGTCCTCGAGAGTTTTCAGGTCATTTACCTATTTTTAAACCCATTTATTTCCGTATTTAGGGTCAGGTTTTTGAGCAGAAGTAATGAACAAAGGGATAGGAGGAGAGAGGGAAAGAGAGTGAGGGAGAGAGAGGAGAGAGAGACAGAGGAGAGAGAGGGTAGGGAGGGAGAGAAGGGGGGGAGGGAATGAGAGAGAGGAAATGAGAGGGGGATGTTTTTGAGAGGTAAAAGAAAGATTTTTGGCGGGTTTCGAGAGAGTTTTAAGCAATGTTCAAGAGGTTAAAAAGGGTCTTTTTAAAAAAATAAATGAAGGAACAGCGGAACGGAATTTTGAGGAGCGACAAGAAAAATTCTCTCGTAAAGCACTTGGTAAAGGGAGAAAAAGATAAAACCTCATTTCGTGTCTAACAAAAACAAAATTGCATCCGGTCATTACCACAAAATAATTAAAATCAATAGGAAAAAGATTCTGGAAAAAAAAAAGATTCAACATAAAAAAGACAACCATTGACATCCACATCCACATGGACATCATCATCATCACATTGACATTATCGACATTGACATCGACATCCACATCATCGCCATTATTGACTTCATATCCCCCACATTTCACACCACCAACACAACTAACATTGACATCTCCATCAAAACCAACATCTCCTCCCACAACAACCTATCCCACTACAAAAAACAACAAAAAAAAAACAAAAAAAACAACAAAAAAAAAAACAAAAAAACAACAAAAAAACCTCACCTGACTTTCCGTCAACAACCTACTATACCTCAAATACCACCACGCCCACTCATTAATATTCTCTTCACGATTATGCGGTAAGCACGAATACGACAAAATATGTAACGCATTCGCCAATTTGCACAGATAATGACGAACGAGTCGCGCTTCCGGAAAAAGATGATCCGCCAGGTGGACTCGTAATAAGACAAAAAGTTCCCCAAAAGTGCCACGTGTCGTATTAACATTCGCCGATTGAGTTAAAAATCGAGAATACGTTTGATTTAAATAAAATACGAGAACGAAAGTGATAAGACTTCCCGGGATTGCGACGTACGAAGAGTCGATCTAGAGAGAGAGGGAGAGGGAGGGAGAGGGAGGGAGAGGGAGAGGGAGAGGGGGAGGGGGGAGGGAAAAGGGGAGGGAGTAGTCAGTCGGGTGTTAAGCTAGCTTTCCACCTCTACCACTTTCTCTCCTTCACTGCCCCCTTTTTCTACCTCACGACTGTTTCTCCCTTTCCCTCTCTTCCGCCCTCATCTTCCCTCCCCCTCCCTCCCTCCCTCCTCACTTGCCCTTTCCCCTTCCCTTCTCCCCGCCTTCCTCTACCTTTCCACTCGTCTTCCCT
>JBBHKE010003507.1:0-31457 GCA_037447655.1 Zygnema cylindricum
TCCAGACACCTGGGATAATGGGAGAGCTCGGCCCGAGAACTCGTGTAGGGTGTCGAAGAGGACATCGTCGAAGGTCGAGAGAAGGGAAACTACTGGTAGTATGGAAAAGAAAGCATTAATTAATCTCTTTTTAAAATCTACATCTTTGGCCCTAAACTTGTTTTTGTACATCCATCGGCAGTCTCCAGCGGGGAGATTTGTGAGAATGGACTCCTCTTTTGAGCCATAGTTATGTTAGATGATGGGAGAAAAACGTTAATTAGGGTTTGATGTTTTCGATGTATTATTTCCAAGTCATTCCTTTTTTCTTCTATTCGGATTTCACTGAATTCGGGGCGTTTTGTTAAAATTTACATCACCTTCATTTTCATCTTTATTCCATTCTAAATTCGGATGATGATTTATAGTTTCCCTTTTTTGTTTACTCTAACATAATTATATATGTAGAAAATAGCACTAATTTCAAGTTTTCAACCGAATCACAAATTACAGTGAAACTTTTCAGTGGGTAGAGGTTAGTAATTGAGAGACTCAAACAGATTGAATCAGAAAGCGCCATAGTAAACCATACTAGGGAATATACTACCAAGTGGAAAAAAAAAGATATGAATGGGGGAAAAAAAAGGGGGGGGGGAGGACGATTGGTCCTTTGCAATTCCTCTGTTAATGTCTTTAGTATCAAAATAGAAAAGATTCTCCATAAAGATCCTCCTATCATTCTTCCTTTCCTTCCGATAGATATCCCTAAAAAAAAATCTTTATTTTCTCCCTTTTTCTCTCTCTCCCAATCTAAAAAAGTTCCCAACGTCAAGAACAAAAAGACGGAATTATTCTTTTTGTTTATTGAACAAAATGGCACAAAATATTTAAAATCGAGTCACAGTATTAAACTCAAAAATCAACATCACATAAACCGTAAAAAAAATGTTTACAAGTATTAACCATATTTCTTTCAAAAACAATATACAACCAAAATATTAAAACTATTTCTTTCAACACAAACAATCAAATTACAAATCCTTACGAATTTATAATTTACATACACACCTAATTCATGAGAGTCAAAATCTCTCATTCTAAAACTCGGGAAAATAAAACAGAAAACAAAATACAAACAAAAAAAAACAGCCTAGATATACACTTTTGCTGCCTGTACAGTTTCTCGTCCTTTTCCTCTTCCTTTTCTAAACGCTAATTTATCAACAATGTTAAAAATACACCCTAAAAAATTATCATTTGACAACTTCCTTAAACCCTTACAAAAAAAAACCACTCCAACATTTCTACCACAAAACAAAAACCATCGATATACACACTATTATAAACACTATTGTATAAAGAACTATTATATACACACTATTATAAACACACTCTTATAAACATAATATATACACAATAAACTACATGTAGCTTAAGATCATCTCACCAACTCTTTACAAAAGAAACCTAAAAAACCCTAAAAAAACCTTAAACACCCTAAAAAACCATAAAAAACACCCTAAAAGAATTTTCTAATGACCAATAGTAGTAAACAAAGGTAAAAAACCCTCGTAAATAATAGTAGACACTAATTTTGTACACAATCAAAAACAAATATTTTGAAAAAAGCATGTCCCACAAAGGTGTCCAAGTGGGTATAATTTTCCGTATTTACATATTCTTCGAATGTCGGTTAAAATGAGGTCGTAAACCTAACCAACATTTATAATAGTCGATATCCAATTGGGGCGAAGAGATAGCGGTTTTTGTGACTCGAGGGATAAAAAGAGTTTCAAACATGAAAGCGAGAGTGTCGTCGGGAAGTTTTTTGGGACCGGAAATAGCCTCACTAGAAACCGCTTTCTGCAAACCAAAAAAATATTTTTAAAAAACTTGTTAAAAGGGTTTTTACAGGTTTCCAGGGTTTCTTAAGATTTGTTATGGACTTTTTAAGGATTTTTAAGGTTTTTAGGGTCTTTTAAGGTTTTTTAAGGTTCTTTAACAACTCTAAAAACCTCAAAAAAAACCATATAATTTTAGGGGCTTTTGGGGTTTTTCTAGGAAAAGAAAATCAATGTTCAAAATTTGTTTAAAAAATCATTTTACCCCTTCCCTCTCTCCCTCTGCATCCCCCTCCTCCTCTCCCCCTCACTTTATTTCCATTGGTTTCCATACTTCAAAAAGTGGTAGTCTTGAAACAATTCCATTGGTTTTTGGGTGAAAATTCATCAAAATCTCATCAACTTTTAAGTCTAAATCCATTTTTCCCCTCCCTCTCCCTCTCCCTCTCCCTCCCCCGCCACCTTCCTTCCCCGCTCCCTCTCCCTCTCTCCCTTTTCGCATTAGTTTCCACACCCTGAAAGTGGTAGTATTGGGTCCATGAGGAGACAGAAATTTCATTCGTTTTTGAGTAATCTTTCATCACAGTCTCATTAATTTTTGAGCCTAAATTCATTTCTCCCTCTCTCTCTCCCTTCCCTCTCCCTCTCTCCCTTTCTCCTTTAGCTTCCATACCTCAACAGTGGTAATCTTGAAAAACTCCATTAGTTTATGGATAAAAATTCATTACCGTCTCCATCAATTTTTTGAGCCTAAATTGATTTTTCCCTTCTCCCTCTCCCTCTCCCCCTCCCTCTCCCTCTCCCTCTCCCTCTCTCCCTTTTCCCATTAGGTTCCGTACCTCAAAAGTGGTAGTATCGGGTCCATGAGGAGACATGCTACTATGGAGACTATAGCCTCCCGGCAAAAACCCATCTGCCTTAGCCTGAAAAATGAATATAAAAAAAAGCAAAAAGGAAAATCATTTACGTAGTTAAACAAATTGGTTTTTAATGATTGGTAAGTATTGAAATCGTCCTGAAAATTTGGATGCAAAAAGAAAGAAGAAAAAACAGTAAAAATATCTCAGCAAATTGGTAAACAAAGCATTCTACTATGTTTGTCGATAATTACAAAGAGGCATAGAGAGAGAGAGAGAGAGAGAGAGAGAGAGAGAGAGAGAGAGAGAGAGAGAGAGAGAGAGAGAGAGATGTTAGAATCGGCGATATTCAACTAATCGCTAGGGCGCCAAAGTGTTAACTTTGGAAAATGGCCAAGCCGGGGTTCGAACCCGGGACCTGTGTGAACCGTACACTAGCTCTACCAACTGAGCTACCCGGCCGATGTGTACGCAAGCGCCAAATACCGAATTTATACGGTGATGAGCGGCGCACTGGCGAACCAGCTTACAGCGCGATACACACGTGTGGAGTCCAAAGTGGACAATTCTCCAACACGCCCCCTCACAATGTACTCCATCTCGTGTGGCTTGCCATCGCCCCCTGGCTCAGATACCATGTTAGAATCGGCGATATTCAACTAATCGCTAGGGCGCCAAAGTGTTAACTTTGGAAAATGGCCAAGCCGGGGTTCGAACCCGGGACCTGTGTGAACCGTACACTAGCTCTACCAACTGAGCTACCCGGCCGATGTGTACGCAAGCGCCAAATACCGAATTTATACGGCGATGAGCGGCGCACTGGCGAACCAGCTTACAGCGCGATACACACGTGTGGAGTCCAAAGTGGACAATTCTCCAACAAGAGAGAGGGAAAGGGAGAGGGAGAGGGAGAGGGAGAAGGAGAGAGAACGTAAGAAAGAGAGAGAGAGGGAGAAAGAGAGAAAGAAAGAGGGAGAAAAAGAGAGAATGAGAGAGAGGAGAGAGAGAAGGAAAAAGAGAGAGGGAGAGAGACTTGACATGATAAGGATGCCCTTTTACATAATTTGACAGTTCCAACACTTCCAACTCCATGTGAAAAAGTCAGTGAGAGAGTGGTCCCATAATCAATCTCTTAAATATAATAAAAAAGGAAACAAATTATACAACAATCAAGCTTAGTCCTAATTCGTTCTAAGAATATTCACCAATCGAAAATATTCAACGAGAATATTCAGCAAACAAAGACCAAAATCGGGACTCGATTCTCATATTTCAGCAATAAGTTCTTTTTCTTTTTCTTTAAGATAAGACATTATTATTAAGAAAATTCGATGCCTAAATTTCACCAAACAAAACAATGGAAAAAAAAAAAAAAAAAAAACCTAGATAGTCATTTGGGAAGAATTAAAGTATGTGTAAAAAGTAACAAGCGAAAAAACGGGCAAATAAAAAACGTAAAATTCTGTACATTAACGATAGTGACAAAAAAGAACAAGAAAAGAAAAGACGAGCAAATAAAATACACAAAAACCTAAATGGGGTTTTGAAAAAGAAAAGGAAGGAAAACGAAACCAAAAGAAAAAAGATGAAACGAAAATGAGAAGAAAGAAAAATGAGATGAAAAGAAAATAAAGGAAAGGAAAATGTGACAACAGAAAAGGAGATGAAAGAAAAATGGGATGAAAAGAAAACGAGACAAAAGAAAAATGAGACAATTTCACTAAGAGACGATTTCAAAATGAAAATAAAAGAAACATTTCCATGCCTCTTAAAGTCCATGGATAAAAGCCCTACAAAATTTCCACATGCAATTTTGCAACGAAAGGAAAATTAAGACAAAAGGAAAATGAGACAAAAGGAAAATGAGACAAAAGGAAAATGAGACAAATAGAAAATGAGACAGAAGATAAAGGAGAGGATTTAGGCATGGGACAGAGGGACAGAAGGAGAAAGGAACAATTTCAAAATGAGAATTAAGGAAAACTTCCGTTCCTCAAAAAGTCCATGGATTAGTCCATCGATTCCAACACCAATTTTGCAAGAGATGAAACTGAGACGAAAGAAAAGTGAGACGATTTCAACAATAAATGAAAGGAAAAAGAAAAAACTATTTCAAAATGAGAAGAAAATTTTCCATGCCACATAACTCCATGAATAAGCCCCATAAATTCCAATGTGCAGGTTCGCAACGAGGGGAAAACAAGACAAAAGGAAAATGAGACGATTTAAACATGAAACTAAGGAAGAAACCGTTTCAAAATGAGAAGAAAAGTTTCCGTACCTCGTAAACTCCATGGATAAGCCCCATAAATTCCGACATGCAATTTCGGTGAAAGTACGGTGGTCGGAAAGTGTGTTCGGCTACAGTCCAACGAGGCGGGAAAAGGACAAAATCTACGATTGCGACTCCAGGCTGAGTGGAGGGACACGTCAGCACTGCCAACCAATCAGAGACGAGGATTACCGTGAGATTTTTGTTTTTGGGAGTTTTGTTTTTGGGAGTTCTGTGTTTGAGATTATGTATTTGAGATGTTTGTTTTTGAGATATTTGTTTTTGAGATACTGTTTGTTGTAACATTTTCGGTTGACATATTTTTTACTAAAATATTTTAGAGTGCGAAGTTTTTTTGTTAGATATTTGTTGTTGAGATACTTTTTGATAAAATATTTTCTATGAAGATTTTTTTTTAATAAGATGTTTTTGATCAAGATGATATTGATTGATGCTTCTTATTATGATGTTTTTGATTGAGATAAAATTTAGAAAGATATTTTTTATTGTGATATTTGATATTTGTCATGTGATGTAAAAGGCCCAGAGGCATCTAAGGTCAGAAACCGAGAATGAATGGGGAGAGAGGATAAAGGAATGGAAGAGGGGGAGAGGGAGAGGGGGAGAGAAAGAAAGGGCGAAAGGGGAAGCGCAAGATGGAGAGAGAGGGAGAGAGGGAAAGTAGAGAGGGAGAAAGGGAGCGAGGAAGAAAGAGGAAAGAGGGAGGGGAGGGAGGGAGGGGCGCAAAGAAAATTGTATTTGAAAGGATACCATCCACTGTGTCCAAGGAAAGTGATGCAATCACATTGAAAACGAGAGAGGCAAAAAAGAGAAACAAGGTTTGAAAAGCTTGTCAAAAAAAAAAGATAAAAAAGCAAAACAAAATGAGGAAAAAAAAAAATCCATACCTGTAAATATTGAAGGATCAGGGTGGTCGAAAGACACAGCATTCATTGGACAGAATTTCTTCAAATCGTACTGCAACAACCCAAAAGCAATTGAAGTTTTACAATTTGAAGTTCTTTTTTTAATTTCGCAGTAAAAGTTTTTTTTTCTACTTTATGCTGTTTGTTCTAATCTTCGACTGCAAAGACAACTACCACAACTATTGTTTTTGAGTTTGTTCTTTTTGTTTTTTTGGCTTCTGAAATTTGATCTGTGAGTTACAAGGTAGTAATGTTTGTTTACACTGCTCACCGCTATTAGAGTTAACAAAACTAACTGCCCATCGTTTTCAGCGTTAAGGATTTATTAGTATTAGTGCGAAATTAGAATATATAATACTAATTTAATGCAAGGAGACATGGCAGCTTGTAGTCTACTTCCTCCAGATAGTATTGTTAACATTATTTTGTGATTTTCAACTGAATTTCCGAAAAAGAAACATAGTTAGGACCATAGATAGGAACATAGTTAAGAACATAGTTAGGAACATAATTAGGACCATAGTTAGAAACATAGTTAGGACCATAGTGAGGACCATAGTTAGGCCCACAGGAGCATAATTTAAGAACATAGTTATTCCACACCTTAAAGGGTGCGTAATTTCCATGCCACGCCACAACATTAAACGGTGAAAAATCCTGTTTGGCTTCAAACATTCGACCGTCAAATTTGTGAAAAACAGTGTAATCTGGGCGAATTTGATCATCAAACCATGCGACAGGTGTCACAAAATCGCGGGGATTGGCAAGGCCATTAGCTCCTGCAAAAAAAAAAAGAAAAGAGAAAAAAAAGAAAGAACAACGATTGTAACATTAACATAGAAAAGATGAAAAACAGTTTTGAGTATTTCGAGTAGTAAACAGTAACACAGTGTAGTGGAATCGATGTAACATGAAACTATCAAACCTTACGCAATCTTATTTAAAAAATTGATAAATTTACATACGATAATTTTTGGACAAAAAAGTAGGTTATGATCAATCCAAAAAACTGCACGGATGGATGTTGAAAATAGAATTATGACTTTTTTCTGAACTAATGGTGCACCTGCATACTTTTCTATTCACATCATTTAAACTTCTGATTTAAAGCTCCCATTCTAAGTTTTTCATGAATTTATAAACATAAACCAGTTCCCCAATAGTATTAATTAATATGTAAATTCTAGAAATATATGTCCACAGAAAATATTGCAGTTCTCACACTGGTGTTGACAACACTAATTTGGTGCAGGTTAATTAATTAAATGCCCCTTGACCACAAAATAGCGTTAATAATACTAATTGTTTTTTCCTTAACGTTAATTCTTTACATGATTCAAGAACAGTCACGTCATTTGAAACGGAATTAGACTTAACACTAATATAAACCACACGCTAATAACTTCTTTACACTGATAACAATTAACGGAGTAATCTTCAAATCAACTCAAAAAAATATATCAAGCTCTTCTACACCTTGCAATACCACTTCGAGAGAGTCAAAATTCATTAAAAAAAGAAGGAAATCACCACGAGAAACCCAAAAAATGCCACGTGTCACTCACCAATAGGTCCAAGGTCCGGCAAACGAAAATGGTTTCCGAAAACCTCGCAAACATAACCTCTTGAAGGACCATCAGGGAGATCAACTGCGAAACGAATACCCATTTGTACCACTGCCACTTCACCGGGGGAAACTTGCATTCGTCCAAACTCAGTGGTAATCCACAACCCTAAGAAAAGATTAAAATGAAAATAAAAAACGAATAAAAGAGATAAAAAAAAGGTGTATCTGTTAAAAAAAAGGAAATTTAAGGTTCCAAAAAGTTGAAGGTAGATACTGGTTAACCAGGGATAATGTTAATCATTACGAATTTTTTGTTTTGGTTCGAAAAACTAAGCTGGATAAAAGTTATCTTGATCAACATTTTGAAGAATTGGAATTTAGGTTTATAACCAAATTGAGTAAAAGAGCTGCATCGTATCAGTACATTCAACAACCCCTAATCATCATTTTATCACGATTTTTCTGAAAAAAGAAACACACATTTGGAGAGAGGATAAAATCCCAAGTCACCGCTTTCTTTTCTCTCTTATGTAAAACATTTGGTGCTTTCGAGTCACCTTTATAAACAGTCATCATGTTGTTGACAAATTACTCATGGAGATACTAAGAAGTAACCATAATCTGAACTACACCACCCATCGTTATTAGAGTTAAAAACACTCCTTTGGTCAAGACTTTTTTTAGCCAAAATCATAAAATAGTCTTCACAATACTCTTTAAAGGAGTGGACTACAATCGGCCACGTCTCCTAGCAATAAACTAGTATTATATATTCTAATTTCCCATTAACACTAATAAATCCTTCACGCTAAAACGATGGGCAGTGTATTCCTCCTTCCATAAGTAAATTTCCACTTTTACACGATGGAGTTTATTAGAAAAAGATATCATATCTTGGACCAGTAGTATCATAACTGCCACTATAATTTGAGAAAAGCAACGAAGGACCATAATATAGTATACAACCAGCTACTGAGAGTGAGATTACTAATTAGAGTCCTATTTCTATTCTTATTTTTTCTTTACTCACTTCCTTGTTGTGGTACAAACAGAAAATCTCCATCAGCATTCGCCAAAGCCTTCTCAATCATTTTCTTGTTGGCAGTGTATCTGCATTACATTCCAGAACCCACACTAATTTAAGTGAAATGTAAGTGAAATGCATTGAATTTGGAATACATCTATGCTTAAATCCTTAAAAACAAAAGTCGAAACAAATAATCCGACTTTAAAAGGTTGTTCCCCAAAAAGTGTTCTTAAAAAAAACCAAGACTGTAAGGCCTACCTCCTAATAAAAAACAAGCAATTGGAAACAAAAAGAATAAGCATTAACACAGCTAATCACCCTCCCTCCCTACCTCCCTCCCCCCTCCTCCTCTCACATGTGAAGTGCATATCCACTCTTTGCCGAGGTACTCCCTGCCCCGCATATAGTCGACAATCCCTCCAAAAAGTCGGTGGGGTTTTCTGGAACAGGTGGCGGCTTCCAGCGCAGCTGATTAGGCGTAGCTTCCGTTTCTTTGTCCGTAAAATCGGCCGTAAGGCGAGTATGAAGAGTCTCATTACAGGGTTGGAAGGGTGAGTGAGTGACGGATGGTTTCACACGGTACAGCCAACTGAGGAGACAGGAAGAGAGGAGAGGAGATATTTGTTAGGGAGTGGGAGGAGAGAAAAGGGAGAAAGTTAAGGAGTGAGAGGAGAAAGGGAGGAAGAGAGGGAAAAGAGAGGAGCGGGCTGGAAAAGGGAGGAGCCGGGAAATGTGTGTTTGTATAGTTGTAAATCTGTACATGCATGAATTAATCAGATAATCTGAACATATTCCATTGTTTGATTAATAGTATTCCATCTGCTTCAATTCACATTGTCAAAACAATAGATATCAGGCTGGGTACTACTTTCAACAGAAGATCATCGGTATAAATGTTGACATCAATCAATAATGTCGACGAGAAAAATAACAATAAAGGACAATAATGAAAATAATGACAATAATGATGGTTATGACGATGATGACGACAACGATGATAATGATGAAAAATTGTGACAAAGTTACGTGGATAAGTATGAGAATGAAAACGATAAGATAATGAAAATGAGAATGAGAATCATGAGAATTAGAATAACAGTGAAAATGGGAGGCGAATGAGGATAAGAATGAAGATGAGAATTAGAATGAGAATGAGGATGAGAACAATAATGAGGATGAGAATGAGAATGAGAATGCGAATGAAATTGATAGTGATGCTACTATGAGAATGAGAATGATAAGTTGATGAGAATGAGAATGAGAATGATAGTGATGATAATTATGAAAATGAGATGATTAGTTTCATGCCTCCACTTTGTTGTGGACCTTTAACTTCTAGAAGGGAAAAGGCTTAGAAGACCAAAGTTCAAACGCATGAAAAATGTATTGCAAATTTCAAAATGCACGAAACTGACATTGGAATGGATATGCCAAACCATAACAATCCAGAATTTGAAAAAGACAAAAGAAAATGGCAAACACTTTATCAGGTGAAAATGTCTCCAAAAAAAAAAAAAACTCTCAAATTATGGAATAAACTGTGTCTACAGACGACCTGCATAATTAAGAATTCATATTTTACGAATAAGTTACAATATAAGAGATAAAGGGTGTGTAATAAAAAATAACAAAAGCATTTTCACCTGCGTTGATTGAAGCCCCGTGGCACTGTAAAAGCCGTCCCTGACAGCTGCTCCGCATATAGGCCGTACGGACACACGTGCGGACTGTTCTGACCAATAGGAAGAGCGCCTGAAAGTGCCTCACTTTCAAAATTGTTTCCAAAACCACTCAAATACTGCAGGCTCTCAAAACCAGACGTTTCAGACGGAGATTCTGCAGGAGAGAGCGTGTTTTCGTTCGCTGATTCGTCTTTCATGATTCCCCCAGGTGGCATTTTGGTAAGAGGGGAGAAAAGAGTCAAGAAACCCTAACTTGTTAGAGAAGAAGGTGGGACATCAAAGCATCAACAATTGCGTTTGTAATTGTTCATTATCAACTACAGTACTGTACAGTACAGTACTGTACTGTACTACTAGAGGGATGGCATTCGGAGGCTCAGTTCTGAACAGTACAGTGTGTACTATATGTAGTACAGTTACATTACAGACAATTATTGACGTACTTTGTAAAATTTCGTGCGCTATTTCTTACTGAAACGTCTATTTTGAGGCGTCCGACTGGCGATTGTGACCACGTGACTTTATGACACATAATGCGTTACAAACGCTGACGTGTACAGTAGCTCTTAACCCTTTAAACGTCAAAAAATGAAATTTTCGTAGTTTGACCTTTTACGTCAATGTGCGAAAAGGTGTGGACCAGTGGACGTGCTATAGTAATTGGCTAATTGCAATCTATCCATATTAAATGCATACTACACCTGAGAATCTTATATAATACGCGATCAATGCTGGTGAACCAGAAATAGAGTTTTCAACTTTTCATGCGTTTCGCACTTTTGAGCTATGCATTTTTCAGGACCTTTTGCGTGTTTGTCATGAAATCATGGGCGGTCACAATCGGAAGGCCTCGAGAAAATTGACTTGCACGCTGGTCCTACAGGTAGGGTTCCTTTAGTTTCCTGCCAGGTCACCGTCAATTCGTCAAATGATCGCGACAAAGTTCAGCGTACGGAAAATTGCCCGATGCGCCAATGAATCAGATATCGATACGTCCAGTATTCACGATGCGCATCGCCCCTTCAGTAACGCATTTCCGGACCTCGCACGGACCGTAAGCTTTCTGAGTTTCTGCTCCTAAGCGAATCTATCCGTACGGATTCTTCGCATGTCGTACGTGAATAGTACGGACGTCCGCACGGTGAAAAATATCTTATCCACCCATGCGTTTACATTACATTACAATACTGTACTGTACTAGAAACCTAGTCTGTACTAACCTGCACATGACCAGTCCGAACTCTGAAGGCGGATTTTTCAGGGGGACCGATTTTACCACGTGCGTACTGAATAGTGAGACGAGTTTGAACCAAAGTTCAAAAGTAGGCGTTTTTATGGTAGGCCTTTGCTCGGCGCCTTTATCGTAAGTTGTGTTATGGGCTTTTCATGTGATCTTCTTAGATCGCTACTTTGATCAGCGACCGTCCGATCGTCCGAATCTGACGGTGTAAATATTTTTTTTTGGTCCGAAATTGGTCCAATTTTTGGTCCGAATATTGTAATTGGTCCGAATAGGTCCGAATACAATATGGGTCTTAGGGTGGACTTCCATTAGCGAAAAAGTAGGGTTTTTTACTGACGGTCGTATCGTTTCGTACAAATTTTTTTTTTTCCAAAGAAAACAACATTCAAAAAAATGTCCAATGTTTTAGGTGTAATTTCGGATCGTCGAATTTTATTACACTTTTTATCCGAGACGCCACGTCACCAACCCTACAGTTTGTTAAGACCGTGCAAAGGGAGGACAGTTCTCGAATACAGAACGTGTAAAAATAGGCCGCGTTGAAAAGGTAAAAAAAATCCACGAGGAGCGCGAGCATATGTGCATACACGTTGCAAGGGCCACGTGCGTTTCGCCAAGGTGGTTGCGAATATGCCGAAATTAGCCCGTCACGCTCCCACCATCAAAGTTTGCCGCCGCCTTTTTGTCGTTGCGTTTTGAAATTTTGGGTAGTACATTTAATGCCATATATACAAGTCATTAATTACCTTCGACGGTACAGATATTTCCTTCGTGGGTACAGATATTACCTCCGATCGTACAAATATTGCATTCAAACTTTGCATTCTAAGATTCTTTCAAGATTTTATACATCTATTATTAACCTACGTGTTACAACCCGAATGAGCCACGCAAATAAAAAGTGGTTTACTGTCGCGACCTAATGGAAGGCACGCCTTTCAGTAAAATTTTCTGTACAATTACTGAGACGCCTAATGGAAGTCCACCCTTAAGGTCATATTGGAGGTTTTGCATACAATAGGCATAATGTATGGGGCTCTTTTCACCTACTTTTGAACTATGATATGGACAATTCACCGTGTATTGCTATCCTGCCGATATTTGTTTCACCGCTTAAAATATATTTTCACTGTGCTCTAGAGGTCGCAAAATTCAAAATTTTACATAACTGAAACCGACCGTTTTTTTTTTTTTTCAAAATCCGAGTAACCGACGGCCGACCGGGTTATGTAACGCTCCAAAATTTTTAACCGTTAACCGACCGGCGTTTACGAAAATAAAAGTTAACCGAAACTCGATTTTTCGCGACTAACCGTGCTTGCCCGTAACCGAAAAAGTATAAAATTTATTAATGTACGACTTATGAATAAGCCAATAATTACGATTTGTCGCGTTCCCTAAGATTTGCCAAATGAATAGTGTTTAGTACCGTGTCAGATTTGCCACGCTTTGTCGCATTCTCTAAGATTTGCGAAATGAATAGTGTTACTATCGTGTCAGATTTGCGACGCTAATCATGATGTCACGAACTTCCACGATACCAAAGATTACAAAGTACAATAATGTTGGATTGTATGGACAGTACAAAATTTTCTTTTTTTTTGGTTTTTTGGTTGACCGACCGTAACCGACCGGTTTTTTTATTCTGGTGAATCAACCGACCGCAACCGCCCGGCCCTCAAAATTTGGCAACCGAATCCGTATAACGGTCGGTCACGGTTTCGGTTGACCGTTTGCGACCTCTGGCATAGCTACAGTACAGTAGTACACCGCGAATCGTTATTAGAGAGAAGGTTATTTTCGCCATTTAAAACATCTTTTCTCCGTACACACTTGTCAGATTTTCAATTTGAGACCGCCAATCGGAAGCTGAGATGTTACCTTTCAACTGCACCCGTCAGATCCACAATCCGACAAGTGTGTATGGGGAAATGATGTTTTAAGTGACGAAAAAAACCTTGACGCTAATAACGATTCGCAATGTAGGCATCCGTTCGTTTTTTCTGCCACATCAAAAACACATCCTGTCCGTTCTTCTCAGATTATTAGAAAGTTTCAGGTAGTGTTGTGTATCGGTAAAAAAATTATCGCGATAACACCGATACCGATAGTTATCGGTTATCGAACGGTCAACGGTCTCGATATATTTGTACTTTGTGTACTTTTTGTCCGGAGTCCTTTCTGTCCGGTAAACTGAACGGTAAATTACGAGAAATGTACGGTTTTTTACGGGAAATGTACGGAATTTGACGAAAAAATACGCTGCACTTTGTAGTACTTTTTGGGCGGTTAACTGAAAATAAATTTTACGGGAACGTATGGAATTGTACCGATAAACTGATCATCATGGAACGGTAAAAAGACGGCGGACACAAAGTACAACGGATGCAAAATAACATTATGCGCGCCGCCGGAATCGAACGGACGACATTCAATTATAAAATACGAGCGGACGGTCAGCGTGAGCGCCGGCGGAATTGTTTTTTTGGCGGCTTTTGCCAAAAAAGCCTACGGATTGACACGTGGCAGGTTTCCAGTGGATCCCAAAAAATAAAGGGACAAAGCCACGGCGTCGGATTTGAAAGGTACATCGTTTTAACTGGAGCCGTACTAAAGCCGTACACATCTTATGCCGGCTACTGTACTTTCGGCTTGTACAAATGATCTGATTGGTAGGTACCTCAGGAGTTGTGAGTAGGGCGCGTCGGGGGAATAAGACGTACAGTTGAGTGTACGTGCCGTACATTTATCTGTACGGCTCGTACAGCTATCGCCAATAGTTATCGTTATCGGCATTATCGCCGATAAGTAGCCGATATTATCCGCTACTTATCGGCGATAAGACCGATAGCGATATATCGTACCAGTATATCGATTATCGGGTCCCCGAAAAAAGGCCCATATCGGTTATCGGCAAATCCTTACCGATACACAACACTAGTTTCAGGTACAGAAGCTGTACTGGTCCGAAAGGTCAAGGGTTCAGATCCCATTTCTGACTGCCGGTTTTTCAATTTCGCACGTGTAATCCATCCTAATTTACTAATTTGTTGATGCATTGTGCTTTGACGAATTCAAGACCGACAGTTCGCAATATCTGTATTCTGTAACGTCACACTGATAGCGTGATTCTACGATATTTGTCGACTGTGCCGATTTTAAATATGCTGCCGATAATCGACCGATAAGTATACAGTATATACTATATAATATATACTATATACCTATCGCCCATTGGTTTTTCACTTAAAAAAAATAAAGGTGCGCACCCTTCAGGTTATTAATCGGACGGATACGATTGAATTATAAGGAGCTTGCCTTCCAATAGGCGGTCTCCAAGCGAATCGGACAAGAGTGTACGGAAAGAATGTGCATTGAATTGGAAAAAAAAGTATTGACATTAATTAGAGTTGCGTATAGTACAGTACCAAGGTAAAGCTACAGTACAGCCTAGGTTCCTAGTCCAGTAATGTAATATACAGTACACCGTGTATCGCTATTAGTGTTAATAATTTTTTCGCCACTTAAAACATCTTTTCTCCGTACACACCTATTCAAATTTCAATTTGAGACCGCCAATCGGAAGCTGAGAATTTTAACTTTCAATCGCAACCGTCAGATCCACAATCCGACAAGTGTGTACGGAGAAAAGATCCATTAAGTGACAAAAAAAACATAAACACTAATAGCGATTCGCGGTTGTACTTCACATGGCGAAAAAAACATCATTGGTAATGACAATACAGGGTGCGATTCCGTACATTTTACTGTAGCTGGCGTACGGTAGATATACTTTTTCGTACATATGAAAATATGAAGCGCACTGTACGGAAGTCATATCCAATCCCCGAATAACGTCGTTTATAACGTCCAAAACACGCTCTCTCTCTCTCTATCCCTTCCCTCTTCTTCTCCTTCTCCTTTTCCCTCTCCCTCTCCCTCTCCCTCACTATTCTCTCTCTCGCTTAACCACTTCCTCCTCTCCCTCTCCCTCTCCCTCTCCTCTCCCTCTCCCTCTCCCTATTTTCTTCCTCCCTTCTCTCTCCCTCTCTCCCAAACCATGGTGGAAATTAAAGACCCTCTCTCTCCCTCCCTCCCCTCACCCCTGGAGGCTTCCCTCCGCCGCCTCTCCTCCTCCCTATCCTACTCCCCCGCCGTACGGACAAAGGACTCCGTCCGTACGGAAATAGATTCTGTTTGTCGGCAGTGGCTGCACCTGCTTTCCGTACAAGAGGGTGTACGGACGGCTCAGGGAGTACTGGAGGCTGTGGAGGTAAGGGGGGTAGAGGGAGAGGGAGAGGAGAGGGAGAGGGGAGGGGGGTTAGAGAGGGAGAGAGGAGAGGGAGAGGGAGAGGGGGGAGGGAGAGGGGGAGGGGGGTTCTTCTCATCTGTATCAACTGAATGCTTCTTCTTCAGTTTACTCTGGTTTTGGACACTTTCTCGCGTTCCAATCGGATGGGTCAGTTGTGACAAAAGGTGTTCTGATGTCCGGATTTCTCTGGTCATGTAAGGGCGTTGATCTCCCAAGTTTTTTTTTGTCTTTTGGCAAAGAACATGCCAAGAATGACGCGGTTTGTGATAACACCATTCAAATTAATTCTGCAAGAGTGCATCGCATGCTTTTGAAATGGCATGGAAGTCCACACCTTTTTTGACCCGACAACGCTTTGAGCTGTATGGTCTGGTCATTGGGTTTCCTTTTATAACAATGTGACGTAATTTTACAGAGGGGAGGAGGGCGACATAGTATTTGAGCCCGCGCCAAGTGTAACTGAGGCAGATCGTACCAATGATATCCGGTATTTCCCATTCATCATCTTTTCTGTCTAACCACTTTGACTTTTTCTTTTGCTTATGCTGATCGTTGGTTGTTGTTCATTTTTGGTGCTCTATGAATCAGTGTTGCACTTTTGTGATTGGGAGCATTTATGTTTTTGTTCATTCCTTTCTACCAGGGTGGTACTTTTTTGCATGTATGATTCACAACTTATTTAATCATGTGCTTTCTTCTTTCGGATCTGTTTGAACTTGTTCTTTAGGTCATTGCAGCGTGCTCTGGACAAGAGGCTCTTCCTTATTGTCCATGGACAGCCAGAAAACAGCCAATTTCAGGAGCCCAGGTGGCACTTTCCTGAAAAAATTTACGAAAATGAGGATACTATGCGTCAGGTAAGTCTGTGGATACACAGTCAATAGTAATGAGTTACACTGCCTATCGCTATTAGTGTTAGTGAATTATTAGCCTTTACAATTAATTAGGATTAACTACACTATGTTCTGCGACGTGGCTCATTATGGCCACTTAGCTAAATAGTGTTAAAAAACACTCACTTTGCCAAGAGCGATTAACTCAAATATTCACGGGCAGTGTACCTTCACGTTCCTGACCCTTCTCAGTGGTTTTCATTGGTTCATAAAAAATCAGCTTGAGAAATTCATACTTTAAAGGCACCTGGTTTCTGGCCACTACAAGTGTTTGGATTTAAGTTTGTAAGCCAAAGTTTGATTGATAGTCATTGGTTATTTTGCTCTCTGGTTTCAGATGAATGCCGTTATTGTTCTTCGGCATTGTGGACCTTCGTTTCGCATGTTTTTCAATTGCAGCCTTGGGTTCATTCAACTTTTGGGAGCTTCACTGCGCTTCCTCTACACCTCTGATCTCTTCTCTCTTCTCTTCTCTTCAATTTGACAGTGCGCAGAGAAGGCTTTGGCAGGAAATTTAGGAACCTTAATGGAGACTTACTTTGTGGGAAATGCCCCTTGTGGCCACCTCCCGACACCTTCTCAACCCAACCTGGTGGTAAGAGCACCAACTCTACATTTTGTGAGGACATTCAGTTGAATGTGTGGAGTGTTATTTCTTCATGTCTTGTCTTCATTTCCTTGTAAATGCCATTATCCTTGTCCTTCCATCCATTTTCTAGGCTTTCCTCTTATATGGCCGAATAAATTTGGAACATCTAAACCGTGAATCGTTATTAGCTTAATCACAGATATTTGGTGCCGGTATTTTTTTGGGCCCTTGAACATAGAATAGTGTTGATAATACTTATTAGTTTATTCTTAACGCTCATTTAGTGAGCGGTTGAAACTCGTCCACGTCACTCGTGCCTAAAATAGAATTGATAACACTACTCCAGACTATATATTTCTCAATGCTAACAGCGATTCCCAGTGTAGTTAAGTGTTTTGTTTTTCACTTATTGTCTGTATTGGGCCTTGGTTTTCTCCTTGGTTTCAGCGTTTCTTCTTTCGTTCGCAGTTCCTGGGTGGGAATATAACACTTGCAAATAAAAGACTGGGAGATTATGCATGGGTCACAAAGGAAGAGCTTGTGAATTATGTCGATCCTCAAGAATACGAATTCTATGCGAAACTGCTCATATGAAACGCACTCGAAGCTGTTTCGGTCCACTGGAAACTGTAATCTGTACGGTAAAGAACTGTTCTTTGACTGTTTTTAATCATCTACATTTGTATCTCTGGGCTCCATTAACATTTCATAGCCAACAATTCATAGTCAATGAATTTTAGTCAATGGTTCCTAGGTACAGTGTCCAATTTGAACCGTCCGTCCTCAAAGTTGAGCTTCGTTTTAGATCAGTTGGTTAAGTTGTTCGTAGGATCCACATAGTTTGAAACTTTTTCGCAATTGTGGTTCCCATTTTTGGTCTTTAATAAATAGAGTACATGGGTTTAATACTCACTAATTTTTGTTGTTATTTGCTGTCAGCATGGGCTGCTCCTATGTACTGTCTTGGGCTTCTAGAGGTGGTATTTTGGCATTATCGTTGGTGGTATTTTTGCATTATCGTTGGTGGTATTTTGACATTTTTGTTCTTTCTTATGTTTGATAATAGTCGCGCTTATGGAGGTGATTGGTTATCAATTTTATTGATCCAGTTTCAAACCTTACTTCCATCGTATTCGGAGGTAAGGATAGCCGGATTGGACATCAAGTTTTCAGTACCCCTTTATGGCATAATTTTGGTAACAATGCACTTTCTTGATGTCTTCTCAAATATAAAAGGTCGAGGTACTGAGATTTGCGATCATGCTTTCGATGCCCATCTATTAAGTGGTTTTGGTAATGTTACACGCACTTGATGGTTTGTTCAAATAAAAACAACCAAATCTGGGCTTATCTTCTAGATGTGTGACTTGGACATTGTATATTTGTAGTTTATGAGGGTCTTGGTTTGAATGTGTTGAGGTTTATAAAACATTTTGAAATTTCTTTACCAAGAGCATTGAATTGACTTTCTACTGCATGTAAACCTTTCATGACGTTATCATCTCCATCATCATAAAAATTGAAATTTTTAGATAGAAAGCATCATCAGGCTTATGGGAAGAGCATAAGTGAGAGATGCGCAACAATATAGAAAAACACACAAGGCAATCTTACTCGCAGTTGGGTAATGTTCAATTAGGTGGATCCAACGAACAACTTCACCAAATCTAGAAGCCAGGAAGGTCTCATTCTTAGTTTGTTTACTTTCCATGTATGTTTTTCTCTTTCGTTTTGGTTGTTGTTTCTTTTGTTCCCATGTACTCAGATGGTTTACCACCTTCACTTCTTAGTAAAGCTCATCACACTAAGTAGAACAGAAAATAATGCACATCCTCCTGAATAAGACATCTACCATTGCCACAAAACAATAGGGTGTGTGCATTGAAGATTTACAAGTGTCTTCTCCTTTTCCCATCCCAAAGGTTTGGTTCCACATAAAGAACACTTGAAGCAAGTTGAGTTGATATTCGCTTCAAAGTTTAATGCACTGACCATCGCCCTGTGTTAACACGATTTTGACTACACCAGAATATCAATTTTGACCCACCAAACAATGTTGTTGGCACTAATTTCTGATATTGATTTGGAAAAACGCATTCATATCGGAGTGAGTAACACCCATAGTGATGGGCGGTGTCTAACTTGTTAGAATGGGCTTCTCAGATTTTCCCGCAGGTTCATCCACTTGAGCAACACCCAAGTCCGTCAACACTGGAATCATAACATTTGGAACTTAGTTGTTCAAAAACTAGTCGTTCCACGAGAATAGTTGTTCACCGTGGTGCATAAAAAGTAATTGAGCTCATTTTCTGGTAATAGTAAACAGATATCACTTTGCTGATGGAGGAATGGGTGGTAACGGGGGGCCCTTCGGGCATAGTGTATGAGTTGTTTCGCGATGTTTTGCCCCCTGAATCGGGTGCCCGAGGGTTCGATGTGTTTTTTCGACTATGTTCTCTTATTGCTAGTGGTGATGTTCCCCCTCGGATTTGTGATCTTCTCACAACGTCCCGCCTTGTGACAGTCGCCGAACCTAACGGTGGAATCCGCCTTATTGCCGTGGAAGAGGTTTTATATAGATTGGTGGCTCGTGCGATATGTCTCCAGCTCCAACCAACTTTCTATGATTATTTCTCTCCTCATCAGTTTGGAGTGGCTACGAGAGGAGGTTGTGAGGCCGTGGTTCACGAGATTCGGGCTTTGTTGGATGTACAACCGGATTGGTTGGTCCTTCAATCGACGTTTCCAATGCCTTTAATACGGTGGATCGGAACGTGATTTTTTCAGAGCTTATGGCGACTCCATCTCCGATTGTCCAATTATTCCCCTTTGTGAGGGCTTTCTATTCTTTAACAAGTAGCCTTTCCTTCTCGGCCGATGGTGATCTCATTCCTCTCTCCTCTGCGACTGGCACTCGCCAAGGCGACCCTCTCAGCGGACCTTTGTTCGCCCTCGCCCATTACCGGGCCTTTCGTGCTTCCGCAGTCGCCTTCCCTTCGTGCCTTTTGCCTTCGGTTGCAGATGATACGCACATTATTAGGCCTAGAGAAAAAGTCGTGTTGGCATATGATTTTTTCAAGGAACGTTTAGTTGAACTCCACCTTCAAGTCCAGCCTTCGAAGTGTGTTATTTGGTCTCCTCAGGATATTCCACATCCTTTACCGCCCCTCCTGGTTTTCAAACCCCTTCTCCCTCCGATGGCATTCGTGTGCTTGGTTACCCCCTTGGATCACATACTTTCGTGACCCAATTCCCTCATGATGATTTACAAATAGATCTAGCCCAAGTGGACGACCTTCCTCACCTTCCCGATCCCCAAGTGACTTTTGCTATGTTAAACAGGTGTTTCCCCCACCGCCCTTCTTACCTCACTCGTACTTCCACTTCCACCTTGACGTTTGTCTCCTCTCTCCCGACTTTTGATGATCGCCTCGTGGACGTTACCCACACTCTGTTAGGTCGTGGGGCATTTGACCGTGAGTCTGGGCCATAGGCTCGCATTGAGGCATCCCTCCGTGTCTCTACTGGGGGGTTGGGTCTATTATCAACTGCTCGTGTTGCTCCCGCTGCCTATTTGGGAAGTTGGTGTCCTATTACCTCTACTCTTGTTTCCTGTTTTTTGGCTCGGGACACCTCCGTTCTAGCTACTGTTGTCCCCACGGTTTCAGACGGTGTGTTCGCCTTCCAGCGGTCTCTGTTGGACGCGTCACGTTCTCTTCCTCCCCATGCCCTAGTGGATGTGCCGATTCTCTCCACGCTTGTTACAAAATCCGTTGAGCGTGTCCAAGAATCGATTTCCGATCGCGTTGTCGCCGCCATTAAATCCGAGCTTCTCAAGGAGCTTCCCTCCGATTCTTCGCGTGCCCGTCTTCTCTTTAGTGGTGAAACTGGTTTTGGGTCTTGGCTTTTCGCTATACCTAATTTGTCCACTCTTCGATTTTCATTTGCTCAGTTTACCACCGCTCTCTGGCTTCGCCTTGGCCTCCCCCATCCACTTTTACTTGGCTCTCTTGTTTGTGCATGTGGTGGTGTCTTTGGGCTTCATGGTGTCCATTTGCTTTACTGCTCCCATAGGGGAGATTTGATCTAGGCGCTTGACACTATTCGCGACGCCGTTGCGATTATCGCTTCGGAAGGGGGATTTTCTGTGCGTCGAGACGTTTTTTATGTTATTCCCTCGCGTCGGATCGATGTTGTTTTGCTTGATGGTGCCCGTCACATCTTCGGTGATATTCTTTTGGCGAACCCTACTTCAGCTACAGTTGTTGGTCAGGCCGCTCGACATGCTGGGGTGGCAGCTCGTGAAGTCGCTAAGGCGAAGGATTGTGATTTTGCCCACTTAGACCCTATGGATGACTCTATTCCGATAGCGGTTGAGATCTTTGGTTGTTTGGGTGTTGCACTGGATGAGTTTCTCCGTACTTGTGCTCGACGTGCTTTCGAGCGCCGAGCACCTGGGAGCCCTCCTCCTTCGGTCCTTACTTCTTTTTATCGTCAACGCTTATCTAAGGCTTTACAGCGAGTGCAAGCTTCTATTCTCCTCCGATCGGCTGTTGCGGTTATGGATCGTCGTCGTGTTCCAGAACTCCCTCAACGTGCCCCCTCGGGCTGGGGGGAGTTACGGGGTTGCTTTTCGTAGATATTTAATTGAGTTGGGGTTGGGGTTGTAGTTTTGGTTTTGTGAGTTGTCGTGCTTCTCATTTTGAGTTTGGGTGTTTTTATTTTCTTTGTTGTTGTTTCTTTTTTTTTTTGTTCCCGTCGCTCTCGTTGTTTTCTATTGTAGTTTTACAGTTTTGGCCATGCCACCCCTTTTGTACCCCCGGACTTAGATGGTTTACCATCGTGCTTTTTAATTTATCCTGCCTTTTTTTTATTTGACTAAGTGACCACATCCAATACAAAAAAAAACTTGATGAGTTTTTTGAAAGCACGATAAATACCAACAATCTCTAATATCTATATGTCAAGAAAGGCTCACATGTTTAGTAAATCAGAGAAATGGCAAACCATCTGAAGAGATAAGAGCCGAGGGGACAAACAACTAAAAACAAAGAGGAATAAACACCGAGGGAGAAAAACCTATAGCACAAACATTGCCAGCATTGAACTCACACCATTTCCGTTTTTCAACAATATACACAATCTTTGAGATCTAACTGAAAAAACTCCCATTTAAACACGCATTCAAAGTTTGTTGTAAGTGATACATTTTCCAATTGACCACCAAAACAGGATGGAATCGCTGCCTAAAGTTCATGATAAAACCAACAAATTGTAAGAATTCTCCACACCGTAACTTCTAGGTACGAGGTGCTATCAAAATGGATGCTGAATTTCAACTAAATGAATGATCATTCTATCCACCATCTAATGGGGAATTAACAAAGAGTGGCCATGAACATTTGGCAAAGAATCGAAGCCCACAAGCTCGCACCAAGAGGTAGACTCACACCAAGTGGTGGACACATGCAATGAGGGAGACTTGCATAAGGAGGTGGACTTGCATCAAGAGGCCTCAAAATATGGCTAAGTATCGAAGTCCATGGACTCGCACCAAAAGATAAACTCGCACAAGAGAGCCTCAAAAATTTGGCTAGATACAAGAGACATGGATTCGCACCAGGAAAAGGACTTGCACTAAAACGAGGATTCGTTCCAGCAAACGGAATTGCACTAGGAGGACGCCAAAATATAGCCAAGTTTTGAGGCCCGCTGACTCGCACCAAGAGGCCAACTTGCATAAGGAAGCAGACTCGCACGAAGAGGCCTAAAAAATCTGGTTAAGTACCAAAGCCAACAGACTTGCATTGAGGGAGACTCCCACTAAGAGGCCAAGAAAATTTTTCTAAGTACCAAAGCCCACAGACTCGCACCACGAGAAGGATACGCAGTAAAAAGCGGACTAGCACCAAGAGGACCCGAAAATTTGGCCAAGTATTCACGCCCACATGCTCGCACAAGGTGGTGGACTCGCACTAAGTGGTGGATTTGCGAAGGAGGCGGACTTACACCTAGAGGCCTCAAAAATTAGACTAAGTATTAAAGCCCACGATCTTGCACTAGGAATTGGTCTAGAACTAGGAGGAGGACACACAATAAGAGACCGACTCAAACCAAAAGGCCTCGAAAAGTTGGCTAAGTACTAAAGCTCAAGGACATAATAAAAACAATTATAATAATAATAATAATAATAATAATAATAATAATAATAATAATAAAATAATAATAATAATAAAATAATAATAGTAATAATAATAATAATGACTATAATAATGATGATAGTGATAATAATAATAATGATGATGATGATAATGATGATGTTGATAATGATGATGATGATAATGATGATGATGAGAATGATGATGATGATGATGATGATGGTGATAATGATAATGCTGATGATGATGATGATGATGATAATGATGATGATGATCATGATGATAATAATGCTGATGATAATGATGATGATGATGTTGATTATAATAATGCTGATGATGATAATGATAAAAAAATGTGTTGCAAACATAGTTTAGGGTTTTTGTTTATTGTTTTAGTTAGCGTGGTAATGAACGTTGTTCATTGTAAGAAAATAAAATTAGAGCAAACAAAAATTTGAGTAATAAACATGGTTGAGAGTTTATTTTAACTGATTTTCTCAGCTCTAACTACATAAAGTGTTTGCTACAACTATTGTTGTTAACACAAACAAAAAATTGTGATACAAACATTTTTCGGAGTTTATTTTACCTATTTTTTTACAAGTTTTCTTAAAATCTTTTTGTTTGCATTAACAATAAACTTTGTTTGTTAAGATTTTTGTTGTTAACGCAAACACAAATTTGTGTGTAAACATAGTTCAGGGTTTTTTTTTACTATTTTTGTTAGTGTAATGAATACTCAGAATCAATATCCTCGCAAACCTGACCTGTGTTATTATTGGAATGAAAAAGGTCATGGGTATTGGAATGAAAAAAATCATGGGTATAGGAGCTGCACAGAATATATAAAAGGGTCTGAAGCAGGTGTGTTGCGACAAAGATGGTCCATCAGAAAAAATCGAAATTTTGACAACCTGCAAAACGACAGTTTTTTTTTTGGAGACGAACAAAAACGAGGAGGAAGTCGTCAATTTTTTTGAAGCATATGACAATGAACTATTTGCACTGAAAACGCTACTGAATGAAATAGAGACTATGGGTGGATCATGGACACTGGTGCGTCCGAACATATATGTTAGAATAAAGCTTATTTTGACAATCTTCACCCAATATCTCCAAAGAAAATTTATCATGCGGACGAACAATTTAACATCTTTAACGCCAAGGGCGCGGCAACACTCAAATTTCTCATCGACGGTAAACAAGTTGAAAAAACATTCAATAATGTTCCCTATGTTCCTGACTTCCAAAAAAACTTTTCTCCACTTTGCTTTTAGTAAACAAAGGTTTTGAAGTGCTTCATAAAAATAGAAAACAAGTAGTCGATAAACAAGGTAGAGTAGTAGTAGGAACTTTTGTTTTGAAAAGTTAGTTTGGTGTGTACGAGACATTTTGTGCATAACTACTAAGTGGATTTAATGGAGGCTCGAATAGATTCACGGATTGGGGGAGCGAACGTACGGATATAATTAAAGTGGCGTCAACAAGCACTAACACATGGATGGCGGATCGCAAAGCGATCCGATGTGGAACAAAAGAATTATTGAAATAGGTGTCGCCGGTACGGCGCAGCTGCGACGCAGAAGAGACAACGCAGCTGCGGTCATTTTGGAAGAATATGCGCCGCCTGCACGGCGGAACTGCGACGCAATTAAGTCAACGCAACAGCGGTTATTTTTGTATGATCCGTACGAACAGCGCAGCTGACGCAGATAATATTAATAGGATAGATTTCGAGTAATGATGATTGTACGGTAGTGGTAGCTAAGTAGTTGCTTAGCGGTAGCTTGGTTTTTGACATACGAAGATTGCGAAGATGCCGGTGTAAATATTCTGTAAAACAAAGGTTTGTCCTTTTGGCTACTTAGTTTATTAAAGTAGATACAGTACGGCTGGTGTGCCTCCGTACATTCAATATTGAACTCTGTGAGTATAACTTGCAGGACTTAGATTATTTTATGTATCTCAGTCAAGTATTATCAAAGAAATGACAAACTGATTTCTGCATCTTTGACCTGTTGGTGTGATCACACTATTTGGTGCTTTTATGTGAAACTTTGTGGAGATATTCTAAGATATAGAATATATATGTGTGTGAGGTTTCATTCTATTAAGGTATCTTTGTAAGATTATGTGAGCAGTCTAAGTGGTTAGTTTGTGAAGCTGTCAGCTGTTTTTGTGAAACTCTGGAGCTTATATCTTCTAGATTCCTTGTTGGATTTGGTTGTAACTCTGGGATCTTACAATGTCTATAGTATAATACTTATTGGTGAAGTAAGAAGGGATTTTGTCTATTGTGGAGTAATCTGTGCTGTGTGAAACACATCTGTTTGAGGGGTAGTCCGTGGTACTTCTAGGAGTAATCCATGGCTGAAATAGGCTATGGACAACACGTTATGGGCCCACACCCATGGCTACCCATATTTGATGGATCAAAATATCACTACTGGAAGTGTGCATTCAAGACCTACTTCGAGATGATCGAGCTAATAGACGTGGTGGACGGTACCTTGGCCGAAACATCAAATGTATGGAAAAGGAAAAATCATGAGTGTATAAGGGTTATCAAGAACTCATTCAATGAGGATTTAGTAATGTCATATATGAAGTTTCAAAAAGGCAGCTGAATTATGGAAGTGCTTAGAATGTTTGTATTCAAAGACTTATTTATATCATTGGTTTAGCAGTGTTACCAAAATAGTTGAACACAAGTATGTTGGAGGTAGTATGGAGAAACACTCTACTGACTTATAAGTATTATTTTCAGAAAATGATTTGGTAGGAGGAAACTTTGCAGATGCTCAACAAGCTATCTTGTTAATGAGAAGTCTACCTAAAGAATATAAGAGCGCATTCGATCGATTGACTGTAATTAACATAAGGGATTGGAATTTAACTATAGCTAGACGAGTTGTTCTAGATGAAGAGGCTAATAAAATGGTTATATCAATTGAGAGGAATATAAAGGAATCTAAGTCTCAGTTTCGGAAAATTAAAGGTAATAGTGAGTTTGGAGATCTACCTAAAAATTGTTTTTACTGTAATGATTTAGGTCAAACCTAGTCCGTCCTTCAACAAGAAAGGAATCAAATGCTTTCGTAAGTGAGATACAAGAATCGACAGCTGATAAAAAAAATACACACTGTGTTGAACAATTTATTTATTTACTGACCTTCTGTGTTGTTCGGAATGAGGAGAAATATATGACATAAAAGGATCTGGTTACTATCAATATTTCCTATGACAGATTGGTGAGTGACACACAATTACCAAAGGAAGAGGCAACTACGATAAGAGAAGCCAAAGGAAGTGATGGGCACATGGAAGTGGAAGAAATTGGAAAGATTATTGTCACAAAAATTAGTGAGGAGAAAGAAGAAAGTGAAAAAGACTCGGTTTAATTGGTGTGTAAGCATAACGTACAAGGAGAAGAAATTCATAAAGTAAGGGGAGTTAAAAAAGTAAACTTTAATTTGGTTGAATACATTCTTTAGAAATAAAGAACAATGAAATGAAAACAAAACTTCAAGAAAGGGAAAGAGATACGATGAGATGGAAAATAGTGTATTTACACAAAATGGGGAATTAACATCAAAAGTGGAAAATACTTTGGGTTTAAAAACTACTGAACTCATCGCAAAACAAGTAGAAATTGCAAATAAAATGAGACTAAAGAAGAAAGTTCATGAAAATGCTAGGAAGAGGAAAGAGCAGCTAATTGAAAAGAGGGTCAGAATGAATACACTAAAGAGAAGTGGTAGATCTATGGAAAAAGACCGAAAGATAGTAAGAAAAATTTCACTTTGTAGAGGTAGTAAGAGGGGAAACCATAGAAAAACTATGAACAGATCAAAGAATCATAAGAAAACAAAAAAAAGAGAAAGATTGCGGAAACACATTTGGAGAAGAAAACTGTTACAAAATAGATCACATCGAAGAACGCAACAGGAAACAGTGAGAGAATGTGTAACGGGAAAATGTGGAGACTTGAACGACTTTTCAAGAAATTTTATGAGACTTTGGTGCGGTAGCGTCAACAACATACATCTAACGAAAATGGAGGGCGTGGAAGCATATAATGGGGGACAATGTGCAACAATTGTTTGATAAAAGTGTGTAGGTGATTGATTTTAGGCAAATTTGATAACATGGCTAAGTAACAACTACAAATGGAGATTCGAATTCCCTGGAGAGATGTTAAAACATAGGTGAAGAGACCGTTTGGCATTTATGGCTTACAAGGTGTTGTTACATGACAAATTTTGCAAGGTGATGTGTTGTTTTTGCTAAGATTTCTGTATGATGAATAGTGAGGGCTGATAGTAATTTTTCAATCTCTAAATATTTTTCCTTTGTCTGTATATCTAGTAGAATAGATATATCTGCATACAGAATAGACTACTGAGTCTAAAGCTTTAGGGGAGTGTTGAGTTTGAAAGCTGTAGACTTAGTAGATGAGGTTGTGAGGACGAAGTTAAGGGTAAAAAAGAGAATCTGCTAGGGTTGCTTTAGGGGAGTGTTGAGTTTGAAAGCTGTAGTCTTAGTAGATGAGGTTGTGAGGACGAAGTTAAGGGTAAAAAAGAGAATCTGCTAGGGTTGCGATTGTCAAAATAGCGCAGCATGGCAGCAGAGCAGTACAAGCTGCACATTTTATTCACACTGCGCTGCGATGTCAAACTAGCACAGCTTAGCAGCATAGCAGTACACGCTGCACGTTGCATTCATACTGCGCTGCGGTATCGAACTAGCGCAACGTAGCAACATAAAATTACCGGTTGCATTTTTTTGCGGGTGCACGAAACAAAATTTTCAGGGAAGTGTTGTTTTGACAAAGTTAGTTTCGTGCGTACGAGACATTTTGTGCATAACTACTAAGTGGGTTTAATATGAAGGCTTGAATAGATTCACGGATTAGGGGAGCGAACGTACGGATAATATGAAAGTGGCGTCAACAAGCACTAACAGATAGATGGCGGATCGCGAAGGGATCTGATGTGGAACAAAAGAAATATTGAAATAGGCGTCGCCGGTACGGCGGAGCTGCGATGTAGACGAGACAATGGAGCTGCGGTCATTTTGGAAGATTATGCGCCGCTGGTACGCGGACTTGCGACGCACTTAAGACAACGCAGCTGCAGTTTTTTTTGTATGATCCGTACGGACAGCGCAACTGACGTATATAATATTAATAGGATAGATTTTGAGTAATGATGATTGTACGGTAGTGGTAGCTCAGTAGTTGCTTAGCGGTAGCTTGGTTTCTGACATACGAAGATTGCGGCGATGCCGGTGTTAATATTCTGTACAAAAGAGGTTTGTCCTTTTGGCTACTTAGTTTATTATAGTAGATACAGTACAGCTGGTATGCCTCCATACATTCAGTAGTGAACTCTCTTAGTATAACTTGCAGGACTTAGATTATTTTATGTATCGCTGTCAAGTATTATCAAAGAAATGACAGACTGATTTCTGCATCTTTGACCTGTTGGTGTGATTACCCTGTTTGATGATTTCATGTGGAAATTTGTGGAGTTATTCTTAGATATAGAATATATATGTGTGTGAAGTTTCATTTTATTCAGGTGTATGTGTATGATTTTGTGAGCAGTCTAAGTGGTTAGTTTGTGAAGTTGTCAACTGTTTTTGTGAAACTTTGGAGCTTACATCTTCTAGATTCCTTGTTGGATTTGATTGTAACTTTGGGATCTTACAGTTTCTATAGTATAGTGATTATTGGTGAAGTAAGTGGGGATTTTGTCTATTGTGGAGTAATCTGTTCTGTGTGAAACACAACTGTTTGAGAGGTAGTCCGTGGATCTTTCGGGAGTTAGGCTATGGACAACAGGAACAGGAGGTCCAAATCTGATTTCTATTCTTGATCTTGCCAATATAAATAAAAAAGATGTTTTGTATTCGGCTGTCCTATGTGACTTTGACTTATGGCACAAAAAACTTGGTAATATCTACTGTGAAAGTCTTGACAGAATGGTAAAACAAGGTATTATTACAAGTGTACAGATTAATAGTAACGAGGAACATTTTTGCGATGGATGCGCTCTCAGAAAGATTCAAAAAAATCATTTTTCTTTCGAAAGCAACCCTAGAACAACTAATTGTTAGAATTAATTTATCTTGATGTTTGGGGGCCGGCTTTCATACCATCACTTTGTGGATTTAGATACACGGTGACATTTACAAATAGCTTTTCTAGGTTCACAAAAATCCACTTTATGAAAGAGAAGAGTGAAGTATTTTCTCATTCGAAAGAATTCAGGGTGTGGAGCGAGAAAATTTATGGGGTTCCTATTTTAAAATTGAGATCAGACAATGGCGGGGAGTATCTATCGCGGGACTTCATCAACTATCTGAAAGAAAACCGAATTTGTCAATATTTGACGGTCCCATATTCTCCAAAAAAGAACGGTGTAGTTGAAAGAGTGAACAGAACACTAACAAATATTGCTAGATCAATGCTAACGGACAAAAATATAAATGCGAAATTATAGGCTGAAGCCATCAATTGTGCGACATATAGTATAAAAAATATAAAATCAAGAGCAGTTAAAGGGAAGACACTATATAAATTATGGACGGGAACTAACCCGGAAGTGTCACTTAAGAGTATTTGGAAGTAGTGTTGTCATGTTTGATAATTCTCCAAATAAATTGAAAATGGAGCTAAAAGGTGTAGTTGGAATCTTAGTAGGCTACGATGACCAATCAAAAGGGTATAAAGTATACGTACATGATAAAAATATGATCTTTGCTACTAGAACTACAAGAATTAAAGATGAAGAGAAGTCAGTTGATGTTTTTTAAATGACCGTAGACAAAAAGGCTGAAAAAATTGCCAAATATGTGATTCTGGAATACAAACTGTGGCCGACCTCGAGTATTGAAGAGACACCAAACACGGGCAGCGATGGAAATGTCCTATTGTTGAACCAGCAACAAGATGGGGTTGTCGGTGACCCTTCGAGAGTGAGAGCTGGAGACGTCAACACAACACGAAACAAAACTAGCATATCATTTAGCCAAGGATGAATTCATCCAGTTGCCGAACAAAAAATCAACAAAAAAACACGAATTATCGACAAAAATATCCACATTGTTAAACAAGGGACAAGATCATGTTATCGGTGACTTATCAAATTGGAACACAGATGGATAGACAGTCACACTGAAACGAGTTGGTGCAACGGTTCCATCAATTTCAACTCAGAATTTTCGGGGGGAAAGAAAACAAGCAGTTGACGTAATGCAAGTGCAAACCATTGTGCGTTCACTGCAAATTCACAAGATCCTTTAATTATTCAACAAATGTTTTTTGTACCAGAAAAGGAACACGCGATAGCAACAGCAAATGACGAAATGAAATCAATTATGAAGCACAAACGTGGCAACTCGTGGAGCTTCCTTTGGATCGTAAAGCAATTGGGAGTAAGTGGGTTCTTAAATTAAATGTTAATCCCAATAATACCACCGAGAGATGTACAACTAGATAGTAACAAAGGGTTAAAATCAATATGAAAAAGCTGACTATGAAGAAACATTTTCACCAGTTGTCAGATTTCCAATTGTTGGCATTCTGTTAACAGTGGCACCCATAAAAAAAACGGAAAAACATCAAATGGATGTTAAGACTGCCTTCTTATATGGGGAACTTGAAAAAATATTATATATGAAACAATAAAAAATCTACCAAGAGAAGGGAAAGGAAAATTTGGTGTGCAAACTACTGAAATAAATTTAAAGGCTCAAGCAAGTCCGAGGCAACGCAATCTAAAACGAGATGAGTATTTGACTGTTGTTGGATTTACTAGGATTAGCTCTGATTACTCAGTTTATGTTATGAAAAGAGAGGATGGAACAATTTTCGTTACTGTATATGTTGATGACTTGTTAGTTATTTCAAAAATGACCGAAAGAGTTAACAAAATCAAAAGATTTAGGAGAGGCAAAGTATATTTTTGGTATATTAGTAGAGATAGATAGGAATAAGAGAATTATCAAACTTACACAGAAAAATGCTATAAGAAATATGTTGGAAAAATTTGACAAAAATGATGTAAAAGAAGCTCCCACTTCTATAGAATTCAGATAAAAATTAG
>JBBHKE010003507.1:31467-54751 GCA_037447655.1 Zygnema cylindricum
TTGTGTTTGTGTGTGTGTTTGCACGTTTGTGCGTATGGATTTTGGAACTCGCTATATGGGGGGATGGGGAATCAAGCGAATCATGGGGATGGTGGGGGAGCTAGGATGACACACCTGTGGTTTCGCCAATGTGCATGTGCGTGCTGTTGGCAGCGGCCGCAGGCCCGATCCGGAGGTACATAGTTACGGGAAAGAGGTGTTGTCGCGTAGTGCAGCCGGGAATGGAACATGTTCCGCGTTGCATATTTAGATCACAGACATAACATGCCACAGGTATCGGCCCAACATCCAGTATTATCCAGTATTAAGGACAATCTTAAACTCGTCTATAGTTTTTTTAAGGGCCTGTCGTATATAGCGCGGCCGGGGAACCTTGTAAAGTCGTCACGGAAACGACAATTTTCTATTGCCGTACCGTTCGGCCTAAATTTTGTACGGTACAGTACTTCAGACTTTTCAAAATTGTCCTTTAGCTCGTTGCTACGCAGTTCCATTTTTTTTTTTTTTTTTTGAGTCAATATTGGTGATTCTAGTGGGTCGATATAAAATCTAGTCACCCGAATTTTTTTTTTGGGCTCTATTGGGACGATTTGCGTTTCAGTTTAGTTTTTTTTTATACATGAAACGAAAGTGTTCCACGACGCGTGTCATAAACTGGCCATTCATTTTGCCGCGTGGACAAACAGAAATAATCCAGAAAAGGACAAAAACATGTGTAAATAATTCCTATCTTTGGAAAATTTTACGGCAGCTCAATGTTTTTTATCTTTTTCTGAATGTAACTCAAAAATTTGCGCGAATCAGATTCCTTTTAGCACCTGCCAGGATTTTTTTTCCAAAAAAATCAAGTGCAAGTTCAGTGTATCTTGCCAATTATTTTTACATTAAATTACACGTGTAATAAAATTATCGGATAGTACGATTTCTTCCTCCTATCCCAATTATTGTGCTTTCGCAAGCGAATCTTCGCTTCTCATGGCGTTTTTCCAAAAAAACGAAACCCTTAAATATCCGTACGGAGTCCAAAATAAAGTACACCGTTTACTTTTCTGCTTGTCGTGACAATAGTTGATCGACGGCGGAAAACAATGTCGACCTGCATCTCGATGGTTACACGTCTGTCACGTGACACAAGATTATTTCATAAGACGACAAAAAAAGTTTTCACGCAACGTTTCGTATGGCCCAACCACCCACAGTTGACTTTTGTGAATGTTCATGACCATAGTTGATCGACGCGGAAAAAATCCCCGTCTGACACGTGGCACAAGTCCATTGGAAAACACATTTTAAAGAGTATGCCTTAGAACAAACCATACGGTCTATCCACATGTCGTATTATAGACACTCGACGCTTGAAGTTCCCAAAGCTTAAGGGCGGTACGGTAGCCCGTACGGACATACAGTAATCTGTTCCAGTAAACCCTAAAATCTGTTTCGTTTGTCATAACTTCTATAAACTTTAGTAAAAACGTAACAAAAAAACAAAAAACGAAAATAAACGCTTGACGTTAGGTCACGACGACTAAATAAAACTGACCTTAAGACAACTCGCCGTTGCAGCTAACAGGAGCCTAATGGTACGGACAAATGGTAACGGCTAACGAGATTTTATTGGTCAATTTTTTTGTCGTTAGCCGTCACGAAGGGCTCTTCGTCACAAAAGGCAAATCTCGCGTTTTTAGGGCACAAAGTCACGGCGTCCGAGATGACCTTTATTTAATGTTCTTAAAGTTAATATTTTCATGGACGACAAACCTCATAATTAGAGTTGATAGCACTAATTCGATAGCGTCATTTTTTAGCCAAAACTAGCAGCACTATTTAAGCGAGTAGGCTACAATCCGCCAGGAATATGAATTCGTATAACATTATGCGAATTTCGCACTAAATTAGTAAATCATCGACGATAAAGTAATAACCATTGGTTGGTGCTTTCCGTACTTTTTTGTCCGACGATTGGAGTTCCCTGATTCATCAGCTTCCCGTTTTCTCCGAACTACCGCTTTGCAAAAAGAATTCGACGGTCAACCAAACACAAAATAATGACAGATCAAAAAAGCAAGACGCCAAATTATAAAGAGAAAAGACAAATGGCAAACGACAAAAAAGAATGACAGCGAAGACAAATTAAATACAAATAGACAAAGGCAAATAAGACGCCAGATTAGCAAGACAATAGGCAAAAGACAAAAGATATAATAGAAAAGAGAAAAGACAAAAGACAGCGGAAATGCAAATACAAAAAAAATAAAAAATAAAGAGGGTGTCTCTAAGCTCCAAAGCTATCGATAGAAGGTCCACGAAGCTGCCGCCGGCTTTCTCATTTTCTAGCGGCTACAAACGGCCGTCAATATGAGTCGCCGGCCGTCAACTATTTTGCTGCTGGTTGTGGCGGCTGTCGCTTGTGCTGCTGTCCACGTGGCAGCACGGGAGAGGACGGAAATTGTGTCAGAAGGAATGACGGAGGGGCACGTGGCAGTAGATGACACGAATGGTGAGAAATAATGTGGCATAGAAATATTTTGGATACGGATAAAAGAAGCTGCAGGGAGAGGAAAGGGAAAAGGAAAGGAGATTAGAAAGGAAGAGAGGGAGAGGAAGAGAGGGAGAGGAAGAGAGGGAGAGGGAGAGAGGGAGAGGAAGAGAGGGAGAGGAAGAGAGGGAGAGGGAGAGAGGGAGAGGAAGAGGGAGAGGAAGAGGGAGAGGAAGAGGGAGAGGAAGAGAGGGAGAGGAAGAGAGGGAGAGGAAGAGAGGGAGAGGAAGAGAGGGAGAGGAAGAGGGATAGTAGACTCATTTTATTTTTTGTTGCTTCGATCTTATCCAGGATTCTATGGAGGTCGACGTCGCTTGCTCGGATGTAGTGGCCCTTATTACATCTGGAAAACCAAGGACACGTGTCAATCCGTGATCCAATTATTTTGTGGCGCGAGGTCAACAAAAACTTGGAGCCAATGTTTGGGTACAAAGGCGGGAATTTGTGTAGGAGCAGGCAAAAATTGGGCAATTGGAAGAGTAATTTGTGTGATAAATTGCTCAATCCATAGTGGCTCTAAAGCTCCAAATTGTTTCGGTTGAAGAAAAAAGACACGTGTCTCAATTTTACTAAATTGGCACGAGGTTACCGTTCAATATTGGGGTACAATATGGTCTATCCACACTCAAAATGCACTCAAAATAAATGAGTAGGCACTCGCTAAACCCAGTATAAGGCCAATGGCGCGCAGTGGTTATCTCATTCACAGCTGAAGTGAAAGGTCCCAGGTTCGACCCGCCGGCTCAATTTTTCCCTAGTGTGGGACATTTTTCACTCTCACATTCTGTGGAGTTCTAGCTTGGTATCAAAGCGAATGGGATTGCGAATGTATTGATGAGCCTCTTTGTGAGGGAGAAAATTGAATTGGCACGAGGTTGCAGTTCAATATCTGGGTAGAATGTGGTCCGTGCACACTCGAAATGCACTCAAAATAAATGAGTACGGACTCGCCAGACGCAGTATTAGGCTGATAGCGCGCAGTGGTTATCGAATTCACAGTTTAAGTGAAAGGTCCCAAGTTCGAGCCCTTGCCGACTCAATTTTCCCTTAGTGTGGACATGTCAAATCCTGGATTCTGGGGAAATTTTGACTAAATCAATACTCAACTCGATTTTGCGGAATTCTAACAAGTTTTCCTGAGTAAAAATGTAAAATTTTTGGAAGCTTTTCTTTTAATTTTAGATTGGAATAATTTTGGAGGGTAGGAGAAATTTTATTTTTGCCAAAATTTGCATCAATTTTTGGAGGTTTAGAGAACAAAATTCTGCTATTTATAGAAAATAAGCGTAATAATTAGTGTTTGTGAGTCGAAATAGCCAGAAACTAAAAATGAATGCTGCTCAAGATTAGTTATACTTCAAACAATAAAAGTTAAAAAAAAAAGAATAATTGTGTAGCATTTTTTGGAAAATAACACAAAGTCAGTCCATTCATACTAAATTAGCCGAAGTGGTAGATTTTGCAGTTGGCAATTCGCACTCTAAGTCAATATCACTGTAAACAATCCACACTCTATTTTTTTCTACGGTTCCCCCTTGTACATGTTGCACTCTATTTTCCATATGGTTTCCCTTTTGGTCATTTTTAGTGTTATGTACCTTCTTGAATTAAAAATTAGATTGGTCTGGTCGATGCACGTTTTTCCATTCTTTAATGATTTATTTATGGGTTTTTTAGGGTTTTTAGGGTATTTTAAGGTTTTTTCGCTATTTTTGATAGAATAAAAGTCAATTAAATACCAAGAAATTACAAGCGCAGGAAAAACGAGTAAAAGTAAAAGAAAATAACTCAAAACCAAACCAAATCTCACAGATAAATAATAACCATAAACCATTTTACGAAGGTCGAATCCAGACCACATTTTCTTCCCTTCGGCAATGCTCTTATATTATCCGACCAACAAAAATAAACATTTTTACTTACTTTTCTCCCACACAATTGAATAATAGAAATCTAAGTTTTAACTGCCTAAAATAACAAAACAAAACAAAAAAAATCACAAATAACTACCAAGCACATGTATGTACGACGTGAACTAATGACAACACGAAATAAGTACGCGCGGGAAACCAACTACACGCAAAAAAAACAAACAAAAAAAAAAACACGAACAAACAAACACAATGTACGGAACTAAAAACAAACATCCGCGAATAAACTAAAAAACATTTAACCGCACGAAAATATCCTAGGAAACAAAACATGCGACCTAAATCATAAAGTGTGACGCACCACTCGCACGAAACAAACCACACTATTACAAAATAAAAACTCACATTGCACATTCTAACAATTTTGACCCACCAACATTAAAACATGTGCTTGCTTTTTTCAACCATAACAATATGTAACTGTAGAACCACTAGGATTATAACAATCTGAAACACAAATCATTCTCCCATCCGCCCAAGTGTTCCCTGTCCCAACACAACTTCTTGCATCTGTACCCATACATTGGTTCTAAGTTAATCAAGTCCTAGAGCCACAAAATTTATTAATCACAAATTGACATGTGTCTGAAGGTTGCCAGATGTAATATATGTTAAAATTCTGTGTCCATTTTTGTGTTAAGGACCAGTAGACAAAGTTAGTCAAAGTTGCGTGAGAGAGATCTCAAGTCCTGTTTTTTTCAGGTACAGTTGAGTGGACGTAAGGTACGATTACGTAGACGTCAAGCATAATTTGCGTAGACGTCAAGATTTGATGAAACGTAGTTGCTTACTTGTACTGCACTGCAAGTTTAAGTGTAGCAAATTTTGAGTGTATGTCACGTAGTGAATTACGGCCGTTGATTTGTTTAAGTAGTTCACAAGTTAAGATTTTGTTTTTTTACGTGAAACACAAGTAGCGTAGTACTTACGTCATCTATACATATAAAATGTACTCATGCTTACATTGAAAATTAATCACCAATCAACTAAATGATTCTCTCCAATTTCTCTTTACTGCTATCTTGGCACTGAGAGCTTATTTTGTCGTGTAATTAATCTATCTTATTCTTTGTTCAGTAATTAAGCTTGTTTTCTCATATTTATTTTGTCGTGTAATTAATCTACCTTCTTCTTTGTTCAGTAATTAAGCTTGTTTTCTCATATTTATTGCAGTCTGAAGAGTATTCCTATCCGTATTAAATACTCTATAGCCTACCGATTCATCATCATATCCCATAAAAATTCCGGGAACTGATTTCGGACTAAGCTTAGAAATTGGGAGATTATCCAATATAAAACATTTACTCCCAAAAACCCAGAAATTAACAACATTTGGTTTTCTTTCGGTCCACACCTCATATGGTGTTTTATCTTTCACTGCTCTAGTCTCTATTCTATTCCTAATATACGACGCACACGAGAAAGCCTCTCCCCAAAATTTGAAATCTATTCCTTTATCTAGTAACATAGATTTTGCACTTTCCGTTAGAGTTCGGTTCAATCTTTCGGATACTCCATTCTGTTAATGAGTATAAAGAACTGCAAATTGTCAAGAAATGTTGTTTTCTTTCAAATAGTCGGAGAATGTATGAGAAAAATATTCCCCTCCGTTGTCTGACCGAATGGAAAGGATCGGTTTCCCATGAAGTTTTTCGGCCCACGCCCGAAAGTGTTTGAAGTGAGTGAGCACTTCACTCTTTTCTTTCATAAAGTAAACCTTGCTATATCTTGAGAAATCATCCGTAAACGTAACCAAGAACCTGCTGCCACTGAGGGAAGGAACTTTTGACGGTCCCCATACATTTGAATGAATAATTTGCAGCAAATCCGTTGCCCGGTTATCAGCTGTATGAGGTAAGGGCAGCTTATGAAGCTTTCCCAAAGTACACCCATCACATACATGAGAGTCAGTTTGTCCTAATTTAACACCATCTATCATATTTTGCTTTACCATTTTATCAAGCCTTTCATGAAGAACATGACCGAGCCTCTTATGCCACAAAACATTTTTCGGAAGAACACTAGAGTATGCAAAGTCAATTTCAATAGCCAAGTCCATCCGGTTAAATAAGTTTGGGCCACTAGTTCCTATCAAAGCTACTCTCCCATCGTTGCTTACTACCTTTTTCCCATTCTTCTGTAAAATTTCAAAACCTTTCATTTCCGCCATGGAAGTGGAAAACAATTTTTTTGTAAACTTTGGGATATAGAGAACATCATGCAAGGTCTTTTTCACAACTTGACCATTGATGTCACATGCTAACTCCACGCTTCCCTTTGCCGTAGCCTCCACACCGCTGTCATCCGCGTAAAAAATCCGACAAGTGGGAATTGGAGTAAGCGTTTTGAAGTAAGCCTGATTGCCGCAAATGTGAGAGGAGCATCCGAAGTCCATAATCCACCCGTTCTCTCGGGGTCCCTCCATGAGATCTTTTGCAAGAGCAAAGAATTCATCATCATCCGATTGCGGAAATCTGACCACGTCTTCCTTTTCCTCCGGCCCTTCGTCTTGTGATGTCTCATCAAATGCAAGGAACGCCGCATTTTTAACCGGCAGTTTTGATGGTGAGTCCTCGGACTGCACTCTCCATTCCGCACGATAAATTCCTAATTCACACGCTTTTATAAATGTCAGACACAGACAGAAAACATGACGTTAACCAAAGCAATAGACACACCTATCATATTGCCTATAATTCGGACTGGGGGTAAAGTTTCTATTTCTAATAAGTCGAGCCGGCTTATATGTCTGTGCATTATTAGCTATCACTGATTGATAACCATTTAAGGCTATGTGAGTGGCCTCTTTGTCTAAGATATAAGCCTGAGCTACAGTTATATTCCATTTACTTTTCTCTAACCTTCTTAACTGCTCCGCGGCTCCTCTATATTCAGTAGGAAGCCCTCTAATTAGAATCATAGCTTGATGATAAGGAGGAAAACTCCTCCCGGAGCATGCATTTTTTGAAAAAAGAAGCTTCAAGCCATTACAACATGATTTCATGTCACCCGCAGTATACTTTTAGTCCCAAACTTTTCCAGCAGTTACAACCTCATTCTGCTCACTAGCTAAGACATAGGATTCACTCAGAGCCGTCCATATTTCAGAAGCCGTAGAGATATTGATATATGTCATGTTTAGATCTTATGACAAAAGTAACTTCAGAACATGCAATGCATCCTCGTTTTTCTTTTCAAATCCGGATCCGTATCTGGAAGGATACCAAAAATTAATCATATAACTTCACTTGTTTCAGGTAAGACTTAGTCAAATCCGTTCAATAAAGATACTTATGCCCATTAAACACCGAGATCCATGAGGAAGGGCTCGTGACTTGTTGATTTGAGACAGCCGGTGCCAGTGAAGAAGATGAAGAAGCACCTACAGTTGCTATGACAATCAATTATTCAAAAAGGAAACTCTCACAAAATCCCACAAAAACCAACTTCACAATGAAGCCCCAAGTAAACCAGAGACACACTAGCTTTGCAAATTTTCCACAATATAGAATTTCTACCAAAGAAACCACCTCCAGAATTTCACAAGGTTCTGCCAAAAGATCACAATGATCTTACAATTCAAAAACATTCAAAAACTGCTTCGAAGTTTTCCATACAAAAATCGTTCTCACTAAAAAACCCAAGTCCACAAAGTTATCCCAATCACCATGTAATAATCATGCTTATCAATTCCCAATGTCCGCTCAACCGGCATAATGTATTGGAACAATCAAGGATAGAGTTTAAAGTAAACTAGGCGTAGCCATGAGTTCTCTTTAAAATGACGGCATTCGGCGCCATTCTGATATTGTTCACACCATGACACCCCTCAACATGTAACCCTCAAAATGAAACCTACCTTCCTTCTAACAACCAAACTTGACTCCCTTACGCATCACATCGCAGGCAAGTGCAATCGACTGCGGTACCCTTTGTCGCGATACTCAGTAAATTATATTCCGGCCAATTTATCTTCACACAAATTGACCAAAGTTCGCACCTTTTTAAGACATCGCTATAGTGCTTTACTGCTACACCGTCAAGCCTGATATTAGAGCAGCGCAGCTGCGACAAGTACCGATATAGCAGATTAACATGCCGCCATTCTGTGCATGTAAGACTTAGCGCACCATAGCAGTATAACAGCAAGATATAGAGAGGACTCAAGGTTTCCAAAACAACAATACGTGCACTTTGCTTCTAGTGACGACGCGTGTCCTTGTGGATCTACTTTTTGTCGTTCTATTAATTTACTGAGACTTAAAGTTTTCCAAAAACAACACTCCCCTATGGCTTTAGACTCAGTAGCGCAGCTGCAATTCCGAACTAGCGCTGTATGGCAATACAGCAAGGTAGCAATTCTAGCTAATCACCTAGTCCCATTTCATCCAAATGTTGGACTAGCGCAGTATGGCAGTATAGCAATGCAAAAACTAAGTTATTCACTCAATCCCACTGAATCCTTACAATACTTTAGCTTAAGAGCAAGAAGAGCTTTAGTAAGCATATCAACAATCATTTTTGCATGTGGCAGATATCATAGTTTAATCACCCTAGAGAACATTTTTTCTCTTACAAAGTGTAATCTTACATCATATGATTACTCTTGAATTGATGACTCGAGATAGAGGAAATGGCAATGGCAGCTTGGTTATCACACCAAATCACTTGTGGGCCAACTTGCATGTATCCCAATTCTTGCAGCATGGATTTTACCCATAAGAGTTCCTTGAGGGCCAAACTTGCTGCCATGTATTCTAACTCCATCGTTGATTGTGTTCTTACCTTGAGAAGTTTGCTGCTACAGCAGCAAGTCCCGTTCTCAATTTGTAGAACGAACCGCTTGGTGGATTTTTGGCTTGGCATGTCGCTATAGCTTGCATCACTCCACGTTTGCAACTTCACTTCTCCTACGCCTAGTGTGAGTTTGAGGTCTTTGGTTGCTGCAACATATCTTAAGACTCTCCTTGCCGCATCACGATCAGAATTTCTTGAATTCTCTATACTTTTGCTCAGTACCCCAACTGCTGCAGCAATATTCGGACCGGTATAGTTCATGAAATATATTAAACTTCCCACTATTTGTCTGTAAGGTATTAGTGTCATAGGATCATCTTCTCTTAGCTCTGAATATTCACTAATAATGACACCTGGTTCTATCTCTTTTCCATCTAGCTTTTGTCGTAATTTCATTAGAGTTAAACGTCCTTTTGCCCCACGCATTCTCTACTCATCGAACATGTTTCCAATAGCCTGATTTTGAGTAAATTTTATTAACCTCTCATTTTTATCCCTCTCTACCTGGATACCCAAAATACATTTTGCCTCACTGAGGTATTCATTTCAAACCATGAATTTAAGGCAGTTTTGATTTTGATAATTTCAGCAATTGATTTGCTAATAAACAATAAATCATCTACATACATTGTTATATACACTATCCCATCTTCGCCCTTTAGAACATAGACAAAGTGATCATAACTTATCCTTTGAAATCCTAAGCTAGTTAAATATTCATCTAGCTTCAGATCCAATTGCCTAGGGGCCTGTTTTAGGTCGTACAGAAATTTTAATAATTTGCATACTAAGTGCTATTTTCTCGGCTCTACATACATTTCAGGCTCCTGCATGTAAATTGCCTCCTCTAGTAAATTTGTATTTACATCCATCTGATGTATTTTTATCATTTCTATAGCCGCTAGGGATAGCAAAATCCTCACTGTCGGAAATCTTACAACCGGAGAGAATGTTTCTTAAAAATCAATTCCTTTCTTGTGATTTTATCCATTTGCAACAAGTCTAGCCTTATATCGTTCAATGGTGTTATCACGATTTAATTTCACCTTGAATACCAATTTGCTATCGATCGCTTTTCGGTCCGGACGAAGATCCAGAAGCTCCCATGTCTTAGCCTCCATGATTGACTTCATTTCGTCGTTTGCTGCCTCGATCTAGTGATTCCGCTCCGGTGATGAGTGTTGCCTTTTTGGAAAGCTTTCAGTCTCAGAGCAGCGCAGCTGCTTTACAGACAGCAGCGCAGCTGCTATACAACAGAGCACCGCAGCTGCTATACAGCAGCGCAGCTGCTATACAGCAGCGCATCTGCTATACAGCAGAGCAGCGCAGCAGCGAAGCTGCAACACAGACAGGACAAGGCAACCATGATTATATTTGATATGGTCCGTACGGACAACGCAACGCCTGATATTCTTAATGTGATTCTGTACAGGATAGAGCAACTGCGATAGATACGATTCTAGTCAAACTTAGTGGGAACTCAGTGGTAACTTAGTGGGTAACTCAGTGGTAGCTTAGTTATAGCTCAGTGGTAGCTTAGTGGTAGCTCAGTGGTAGCTTGACAGATCAGTGGTAGCTTAGTGGTTTGACCTACCTCTCAAGTACACTAGTGTTGCCAGTTCAACAGAAGTATAAGACTTAGGACTCGGAACATATTATGTATCCAGACTTCCAAGTAGTAAAACTGCAGACAGTTTTTAGGAAAATTCTGAGTATTATATCTTCAGTGTTGTCGCGTCAATTGTGATATAACTTTGGGAGTTATCAGTGTTTATGCTACTCTATATTCTGATAGACTTTTGTGAGGTTTGGATGCTTGTATAAGAATTAGTGAGAACTTAAGAACAGCTGTTTGGTAGGATTCTTGATAGCTTTTGAGAGTGTATCATGTCTACTTCTACTACTACTGCTGCTCCTCCACCTGCACCGGTGGTTGTAGAACAACAGGTTATGGGCCTGTCATCAAGATTTCCTATGTTTTCCGGGGATAAGTATGTTTACTGGGCGGATATGGTGGAAACACATTTTGAAAATGTCAATCTTTTGGATATATTGGATGGTTCGCTGGATGAATCTGATCGGTCATGGTCTAAGAAAAATACGCAAGCTCGTTCTATTCTGATATCTGAGGACTTAGTTATGTCTCGGATAAAGATGAAAAAAGCAATTGATATCTGGAAATCTCTTAAAAGTGATTATGAAAAGGCCAATGTCCAGGATTGGCTGGAAAAATTTGGGACTATAAGTACACTGGCGGTACAATGGCTGAATATTCTAACAAATTTCGTGTCCTTGTGGATGCACATGCTTGTGCAGGTAGGGTGTTTCTTTCTTTTCAACAGGCGGCACTGCTCATGAGGGGTCTCCCTCGTAGTATGAAAGGAGCATCTGACATGCTCAAACAAAAAGATAAAGCTAGCTGGACTTTACAGTTAGCCATCAATATTTTACTAGAGGAGGAAGCTACATCTAATATTCTCAATGTTGAGCAAGTAGAGGCTTTTAATTCAGACTTTGAGAGAAAAGGATAGTTTCATCAGCAAAGGAATCAGTTTAATCAGTTCAGACAGTTTAATCAAGGTGGAAATAGACAATCCAACAATGCATGCTTTTATTGTCGTGAGAGAGGTCATGGATACAAATTTTGTCCAAAGCTTAAAAAAGCTAACGATACAGGTTTATACCGGCCGGGATGGCAACAAAGCCAGTTTTACAAAGGCTTCACGGGGACTACATCTCGTGGAAATGCATTATTTTCGGCTTCTTCGTCTCTCCAAGACGATACTTTGAGGGTTTCTACGGACGACGATACAGATCTATTTGCTATGGCGGCTGCAATGGAGGGCGCGAAGGACCCCGGATGGATAATGGATACGGGTGCGTCAGCCCACATGTGCTGGAACAAGGCCATCTTCAAAAATCTGACAGCAACGCCGGAGAAAAATATTTGTTATGCTTGTGGAATGAGTGTCCAAACTCGTGCTGTGGGTGATGTGTCCTTACTAGTTGATGTTGATGGGAAAGCCATTGAAAGGACTCTTCAAAATGTCTTATTTGTGCCTGACTTTAAGAAAAATCTGTTTTCTACGTCGTTAGTAGAGAGCAAAGGTTTTGAGGTTAATTTGAAAAATGGTCGGCAAGTTGTTAGCAAAAATGGCAAGGTTGCAGTTACAGGTACTAGAGATAGTAGCAAAATGTATCGCATGGATATGGCTAATACAAAGGAGAATGATGTTTTGTACTCCGGTGTTTTGCACTCAGATGAGTTGTGGCATAAAAGATTAGGCCATGTAAACTATGATAGTTTGAGGAAAATGGTCCTTGCTGGCAAAATAGAGGGTGTATCAATCACAGATGAGCCGGTCAAAACTTGTGATGGTTGAGTTTTAGGCAAAATCCACAGATTGCCATTTACTAAGGAGTCTGAGCATCGGTCAACGAAACTTTTACAACAAATTTATTCGGATGTCTTTGGTCCGACGAAGGTTCCTTCTGCCGGAGGGATGAAATATATGGTCACCTTCACAGATGATTTCTCAAGGTTTACAAAAGTTTACTTCATGAAGGAGAAGAGTGAAGTGTTTGGTCACTTCAAACACTATAAATCATGGGCTGAAAAACTTCGCAATTCATCTATTTTGCAGCTCAGATCGGACAATGGTGGTGAATATACATCGAAAGAATTTGAAACCTTTTTACTCGAGGAAGGCATTAGTCATCTATTGATTGTTCCATATTCACCGGAACAAAATGGGGTATCGGAAAGATTAAATAGAACTCTCACGGAAAGCTCTAGGTCTATTTTCGCAGATAAAAATGTGGATCCGAAATTCTGGGCTGAGGCTCTAAATTGTGCAGTTTATATCAGAAATAGGATAGGATCAAGATCGGTGGAAACTACTCCTTACAAGATCTGGACAGGTAGCAAACCAGATGTTAGCCATTTCAAGGTCTTTGGTAGTCAATGCTTCATTTTGGATACGTCTACAGATAGATGGAAAATGGAACCGAAGGGATTACCGGGTAATCTGTTAGGATCTGATGATCACTCAAAAGGTTATAGAGTCTTTGTGTTTGAAAGGCAGAAAATAGTTGTAGCTAGAAACATCATTGTTAAAGATGAACTAGACTCCATAGATTTATTTCAAATGACAGAGCAGCAAAAGCAACAAAAGGTACAGGAGTATGTCATCTTAGATTGCTTGCAGGACATTGTCCAGCAGATTCCACAAACTCCGGTTATGACTCCGGAGTCAGACTCTCTCCAAGTTCCTCACCAACTTCGGGTCCAGACTGACCAACAGCAGTCAATACACACGGATCGCAACCAGCGCAATCAAGAACACACGGATCGCAACCAGCGCAATCAGCGCAATCAACGCAATGCGCAGCATCCGACGATCTCAACCTCAGAATTTCCGAGGGGAAGAAGATCAAGCAGCCGCCTGCAAGCAAGCTCTCACTTTGCCTACTCGGCAGTCTCAGGGGAGCCCTTGACCATCCACGAGGCCTTCTCATCACTAGAGCGGAATCACTGGATTGAGGCGGCAAACGACGAAATGAAGTCGATCATGGAGGCTCAAACATGGGAGCTTGTGGACCTTCCTCCAGACCGAAAAGCGATCGGCAGCAAATGGGTATTCAAGGTGGAGTTAAATCCCGATAACACCATTGAACGCTATAAGGCCAGACTTGTGGCAAAGGGGTACAATCAAAAGGAAGGAGTCGATTTTGAAGAAACATTTTTTCCGGTTGTAAGATTTCCAACAGTTAGGATTTTGCTATCCCTAGCTGCGATAGAAGATATGGAAATTCATCAGATGGATGTAAAAACGGCCATTTTGCATGGAGAACTAGAAGAGACCATTTACATGCAGCAGCCTGAAAAGTATGTGGAACCAGGAAAAGAGCACTTAGTATGCAAGTTGCTAAAATCTTTGTACGGCCTAAAACAGGCCCCTAGACAGTGGAATATAAAGCTTGATGAATTCTTGACTAGTCTAGGATTTCAAAGGATAAGTTCTGATCACTCTGTCTTCGTTCTAAAGGGTGAAAATGGGACAGTGTATATAGCAGTATATGTAGATGATTTGTTATTAATTAGCAAATCAATGGCTGAAATTAACAAAATCAAAACTGCTCTAAACTCACGGTTCGAGATGAAAGACCTTGGTGAGGCAAAATATATTTTGGGTATCCAGGTAAAGAGGGACAGAAATTAGAAAATAATAAAACTGACTTAAAAAGAGGCCATTGGAAACATGTTAGATGAGTACGGAATGCGGGGGGCAAAAGGTTGTTTAACTCCAATGGAGTTTCGGGAGAAGTTAGAGGGAGAAGAGACAGAACCAAGTGTCATTGTTAGCGAGTATTTAGAGTCAGGGGAGAATGATCCTATGACAATAATACCTTATAGACAGATAGTGGGAAGCTTAATATATTTTATGAACTGTACCCGTCCTGACATTGCTGCAGCAGTCGGGGTACTGAGCAGGAGTCTAGAAAATCCGAGAAAATCAGATCTTGATGCAGCAAAGAGAGTCTTAAGATATTTGGCAGGAACTAAAGATCTCAAACTCACTCTAGGCGGAGGAGAAGTCAAGCTGCAAACATGGAGTGATGCTAGCTATGGCGACATGCCAAGCTGGAAATCCACCACGGGATTCGTTCTACAAATTGGGAACGGTACTTGTTGTTGGAGCAGCAAACTTCAAAAGGTTACAGCACAGTCGACAATGGAGTCAGAATATATGGCAGCAACCTCGGCCCTCAAAGAACTCTTATGGGTAAAATCCATGTTACAAGAACTAGGATACATGCAAGTTGGTCCACAGGTAATCTGGTGTGATAACCAGGCTGCCATTGCCATTGCTTCTAACCCGAGTCATCACTTCAAAAGCAAGCACATGGATGTACGATTACACTTTGTAAGAGAAAAGGTGTTCTCTAGAGTGATTAAATTATGTTATTTGCCAGATGCAAAAATGAAAGCCCTTCCTGCTCCTAAGCTGAAGTATTGTAGGGACGCAGTGGGATTAAGTGAATAGTTAAATTGCTGCACTGCTATATTGACACTCTGCAATAATTCCACCATTGTGAGGTAGTGGGACTGGGTGACTTGCTAACTGCTATATTGCTATGCTGCGATGCTGCGCTAGTTTATCACCGCAGCTGCGCCGGGATACTGAGTCTAAAGCTTTAGGGGAGTGTTGTCTTTTTGGAAAGCTTTCAGTCTCAAAGCAGCGCAGCTGCTTTACAGACAGCACCGCAGCTGCTATACAGCAGCGCAGCTGCTATACAGCAGAGCAGCGCAGCAGCGAAGCTGCAACACAGACAGGACAAGGCAACCATGATTATATTTGATATGGTGCGTACGGACAACGCAACGTCTGATATTCTTAATGTGATTCTGTACAGGATAGAGCAACTGCGATAGATACGATTCTAGTCAAACTTAGTGGGAACTCAATGGTAACTTAGTGGGTAACTCAGTGGTAGCTTAGTTATAGCTCAGTGGTAGCTTAGTGGTAGCTCAGTGGTAGCTTGACATATTAGTGGTAGCTTAGTGGTTTGACCTACCTCTCAAGTACACTAGTGTTGCCAGTTCAACTGAAGTATAAGACTTAGGACTCGGAACATATTATGTATCTAGACTTCCAAGTAGTAAAACTGCAGACAGTTTTTGGGAAACTTATGAGTATTATATCTTGAGTGTTGTCGCGTCAATTCTGCTATAACTTTGGGAGTTATCAGTGTTTATGCTACTCTATATTCTAATAGACTTTTGTGAGGTTTGGATGCTTGTATAAGAATTAGTGAGAACTTAAGAACAGCTGTTTGGTAGGATTCTTGATAGCTTTTGAGAGTGTATCATGTCTACTTCTACTACTACTGCTGCTCCTCCACCTGCACCGGTGGTTGTATAACAACAATGAGAAGGCCTCCCGGATGGTCAGAGGCTCCCTTGAGGCTGGCGAGCACACAAAGTGAGAACTTGCTTGCAGGCGGCTGTTGGATCTTCTTCCTCGAAAATTGTGAAGTTGGTATCGTCGGTTTTCGCGCATTGCGCTGATTGGACTGGTTGTGATTTGTATGCATTGTCTGCTGTTGGTCCGGTTGGAACTGAACATTTTTGGGAAATTCGAGAATTTCGGACTCCCGGGTTACTACCGGGAAGTTTTGCACCTGCGGGACAATTTCATGAATGCAATCTAAAATGACATATTTATGTACTTTTTGTTACTATTGCTGCTCTGTCATTTCAAAAAAATCTATCGAGTTGTTTTCATCTTTGACAATTATGTTCCGTGCTACAACTATTTTTTTCCTTTCAAATACAAAGGTTCGATAACCTTTTGAGTGATCATCATATACCAAAAAGATTCCGGGTAATCCCTTCGGTTCCATTTTCCATCTATCATTAGATGTATCCAAGATAAAGCATTTACTACCAAAGACTTTGAAATGACTTACATCAGGTTTTCTACCTGTCCAAATCTCGTAAAGAGTAGATTCTACCGACCTTGATCCAATCCTATTCTTAATGTAAACTACACAATTAAGATCCTCGACCCAGAATTTCGGATCCACGTTCTTATCTGCAAGCATTGACCTAGATCTCTGTGTGTGGGTTCTATTTAATCTCTCCGAAACCCCATTGTGTTTTGGTGAATATGGAACAGTCAAAAGATGACTTATACCCTCCTCAAGTTAAAAGGTTTCAAATTCCTTCGACGTATATTCCCCACCATTGTCCGTTCTGAACTCCAAAATTGGTAAATTATGTAGTTTTTCAACCCATGATTTATAGTGTTTGAAATGACCAAACACTTTGCTCTTTTCCTTCATGAAGCATACTTTTGTAAACTTGGAAAAATCATCTGTGAAGGTGACCATATATTTCATCCCCCCGGCAGATGGAACCTTCGCCGGACCAAAGACATCCGAATAAATTTGTTGTAAAAGTTTCGTTGACCGATGCTCAGACTCTTTAGGAAATGGAAGTGTGGATTTTTCCTAAAACGCAACCATCACACATTTTATCCGGTTGATCGGTGATCGAGACATTATCTACTTTGCCAGCAAGTACCATTTTTTTCAAACTATCATAATATACATGGCCTAATTTTTTATGCCATAACTCACATGAATGCAAAACACCGAAGTACAGAACATCATTCTCCTTCGTATTAGCCATATCCATGCGGTTGATCTTTCTACTATCTCTAGTACCTGTAACTGCAACCATGCCATTTTTGCTAACAACCTCACGACCATTCTTCAAATTGATCTCAAAACCTTTACTCTCAACCAAGGACGTAGAAAACATTTTTTCTTAAAGTCAGGCACAAATAAGACATTATGAAGGGTCCTTTCAATTGCTTTTCTCTCTACATCAACAAGCAAAGATAGATCACCCACAGCATAAGTCTGAACACTCATCCAACAAGCATAATAAATATTTTTCTTAGGCGTTGATTTCAAATTTTTGAAAATAGCCTTATTCAAGCACATGTGGGCTGATGCCCCTGTATCCATTATCCATCTAGGTTCCTTTGGGCCCTCCATCACCACCTCCATTGCAAATAGATCCGTTTCATCTTCCTCGGAAAAGGTCAGAGTCTCGCTTTAGAGTGACAAAGAAGCCGAAAATAGTGCATTTCCACTTGGTGTTGGCCTCGTAAAGTTTTTGTAAAACGAACTTTGTTGCCATCGCGGCCTGTATAACTCTGTATCCTTAGCCTTCTTAAGTTTGGGACAGAAATTATATCCATGACCTCTCTTACTACAATAAAAGCATGCATAGTTTTATTGCCTATTTTGATTCTGGTTTAATTGTCTAGACTGATTTTGTCGATTAAACTGATTTCTTTGCTGATTAAACTGTGCATTTCTCTCAAAGTCTAAATTAAAAGCCTCAACATGCTCAGCACTAAGATTTTGAGATGTAGCTTCGTCTTCTAGTAAAATATTGATCGCTAACTATAATGTCTAGCTAGCTTTATTTTTTTGTTTTAGCGTATCAGGCGCTACTTTCATACTACGAGGGAGACCCCTCATTAGTAATGATGCCTGTTGAAACTGAGGAAACATGTCACCTGCACAAGCATGTGCATCTATAAGGATGCAAATTTTGTTAGCATATTCAACCATCGTACCACCAGTGTACTTATAGTCCCAAATTTTTCCAGACATTAGCTTTTTCATAATCATTTTTGAGAGATTTCCAGATATCTATTGTCTTTTTCATTTTTATCCTAGACATAGGTAAGTCTTCTGATATACAGAATTTTAAAATAGAACAAGCATGTGTATTTTTCTTAGTCCAAGACGGATCAAATTCATCAAGCGAACCATCCAATATATCCAATAGATTAACATTCTCAAAGTGAGTCTCCACCTTATATGCCCAATAAGCATATTTCTCCTCCGAAAAGATAAGAATTCTTGATGAGAAGCCCATAACATGTTGTTCTACAACCAACGGTGCACGTGGAGGAGCAACAGTAGTAGTAGAAATAGACATGATACACTCTCAAAAGCTATCAAAAATCCTACCAAGCACTTGTTTTCAAGTGCTCACCAAATCGTATACAAGCATCAAAACTTCACAAAACACTATCACACTATAAAGCAGCATAAACATTGACAGTACAATTTACCCGACAACACTCAAGAAAAAATGCTCAGAAGTTTTCCAAAAAATGTCTGCAATTTTACTACTTAGAAGTCTTGATACATAAAATGTTCTACGTCCTAAGTATTACACTAGAGCTGAGTGTCTACACTCAATTGTCCTATTACATACTGCGATACCACCGATACAAGTGTTTCTACGAGATACGTCAAAAAAGCAAACTGCCACTAAGATCTACTTATCCTAGTCACACTAAGACTGATCTACGTACAAATCCACTAGTGAAAGATCTATACAAGTGATTTGTTCAAATACTTGCCGCCGGCTTAGTGACACTTGTCTGGATACATCCATTCGGCTGTTGCAGAACACTTGCCAGTATGCTACTTCTTTAACTTCTTATGAATCTCGTTCGCTGACTTGATTTATATCAACCGCAGCTGCGCAATCCAATTTCGGATCATATTCAAATATCTGTGACTTCGTCGCAGCTGCGTTGTCCCATACCAAAATAACCGTAGCTGCGTTTGTCTTGTATGCGTCGCAGCAACGTTGTCCGTACGGACCGTATCACGAATTACCGCAGCTGCGCTTGTCATATCTGCGTCGCAGCTGCATTGTTCCGCTCGATGTGTGACAGGCGTATGCGGGTGTCAGTGCCACTCGAAATACCTGCACTTTGCTTCAAGTGACGACGCGTGTCCTTGTGGATCTACTTTTTGTCGTCCCATTAATTTAGTGAGACTTAAAGTTTTCCTAAAACCACATAGTATAGCGGCTAGATATAACTTTTTAGATATAAATGTGACTTAAACGAATATGAATAAATCAAATACGATCAAAGCAATTATGATTGAATCAATCTGTTGCGTTTTCATATTTCAAGCATCTCAAGGAATCCTGAACTTAGCCGATGTCTAATTCCACATTTTACTCTACATCATTCGTACCTCCTAATAAACTCCACAAACTTAAAGAGTCATTCCCATCATTTTGATTTTTTTTAAATCTTCAATTTATATAAAGCACAAACCTGTGTCTTCGGGACACTATTCTGACTATGTTCACAAAATTGTTCCAAACAGCTCAAAAAAAATCTCTTCTCCGCAGCAGTCCCTCATTACAATTCGAGTCCCCGAATCATGTTCCTAAAACAAATAGGTGATACAAATTTTAAGTTTTCTATCCAACTTTACATTCTAGCTATGGCAAACACCTCGTTTGAATATCAATAAATCCTTTGTAACTCCTGTTCCTAAAACGATTAAATTATAGCATCACTATATTTGAGCTACGTTTTCAATCCAATTTTGCATTGCATGTGAATAACCTTTAAATCCTTTGTGGAGATCAAGTACCTCCTGTTCTTTTTGAAATACCATGAATCATTCTTAAACCCTTTGTGGATCACAGAAGAAAACCAAGCTAAGAAACATCCTCTACCCTCCCTCCCTTGCTCCCTCCCTGCTCTCTAGTTCCCTCTTGTTCCTAAGCTTAAAAGCATGCTAATCACAATGAAAACCACACAAGCAATTTGCCACTGTGGACAATAAGTTTAGGACTTGGTTATTTGTTATTTGCTTTAATAATGAGAAACATCCAACCATGTATAATGAATTAAAAATAATGGAACCAAAATATAGAATGCTTACAAAATTAAAGAAACCGAACAATCACAAAGCGACGACATCCTGGCATGGATATTAAATGATATTTCTCACCAATATGGTCCTATGATCCATCCCCTGGTCATATATCTGTAACTTGTCGAACTTTAAAAAACACCTGAACAGCTCTCAAAGGCGTATGTACACACACTTGAACTACATTCATTCAAACCGTTTTGTGTTCTCATAAACAACATCAAGAAATCATGTGTTCACTATCAGGTTTCATTTATCCTTTTTCTAGCAAAAAAAGGATCCCCCCCATAATGCCTTACCTGTTGCATATAAGTTCTATGCTCAACCGTTTGCGCAAATTGTGGGTACTTTTCTCTCAAAAGCTGACACACCATACAAGCAAAAAAAAAGATGTTACTACACAATAAATCGCTACTAACGTTAAAATAGTGAATATGGAGACTGCTTCTAATGTTAAAAAAAAATTGCAATACAGATGACATGGACAATTGTGAAATTCAAAAAGAAATACCGTTGAGAAAAGGACAAATAGCGAAATAATTAGTGACACCATTTAGTGTCAAAAGGGTAAAAAATGGAGATGTGAATTAGTGTTATAAACACTACACAATTCACTGCATATCAGCAAATGCAACACATTTCATCCAAGGGACAAATTCCTTGAAAAATTATCAGAATTTCAACGAGTCCTCTCTAGGCAACTTAATCTGTAGCTCCAGTACAACAATATCAACCTAGAATCCGGGATCTTTCTTCTTAGATCTTTCTCCTTTCTTTTTAGATTCTAGATTCGGAAAAACAAGGCCATTGTTTTTGTGATTCAAATATAGAGATTGGTATTCATGTTAGTACTAGTCACAAAAGTAATTTAGGATTACGGCGAAAAATGTGAAGACAAGGGGAGTAGAGGGTCAACCAAGCCATTTCTTACTATAGTAGTGAAGCTCAAATCGGAACTCGTCGAGGTTTTCTTTTGCATTTTTTTTACAGTAATCGAGCATAAAGTTTGAAAGTGTGTAAAATAAAAGAAGCCAAAAACAGGAATGCTATACATGGGCAATAGCCTCCCTCTCACCCTCCAATCAAAATATATACATCTTCACTTCTCCCCTCCCTCTCCCTCTCTTCTCCCTCTTCCATTCCCTCTCCATCTACCTCTCCTCTATTGAATTTTCAAAATATCTAGAATTGATGAGGGGGAAAGGGAGGGAGGGAGGGAGGGAAGGAGGGAAGGAAGGAGGGAGGGAGGGAAAGGGCGACAGAGGTAGTGGTTGACAGGAAGAGAACCAGATTTGCGCTCCAATGACGAGACAAGGGGAGCTGTTGACAAGACAGTCCACAACCGCCGGTCTCAAAAATGGAAACGTACTGGACGGTACAATACTGAACCTTGCATTTTTCGGGCTCTGTGAACCTCCAAGGTCCGTTTCGCGCATTGTGCAGGATCCACGTCGCCCCCCCTTCGCTTTTCGAGTAAGGACGCCTCGCACCGCGAGGCGCATCACCACCTGCGAACGCAACGCTACACTGTGAAAATCAAAATAGTTTACGGAAGGAAACGCGGCAAGAAACATTCTTCTGCCCGTTTTTTTTTTTCGCGCGTTTCTTTTTTCGAAATTCTAAATTATTAAACGTCGTTTCAAGATCGAAAACATCAACTATTGAAAAAACGTTTTTTGATTCAAGGTTTTTTTTTCCATATCCTCCCGTTTGCTTCTTTATCTCACCTGCCCAATTCTTTAATGTAAAAGTTTATTATACTTGTAATAATTAACATAATAGAATAGCTAGATACAAGTGTTATATTATGTATACTATAACTGTTAATTTTAACTGTTAAGATAAATATAATGTAAACTATTATAAAAAAAAAAAATGTAAAAGTTAGTTAATACTAACAATTAGCACATCATAACAGTTAGATATAAATGTTAAAATATATATAATGTATTAGTTAGTTCTCACTATAAAAATCAATACCTTATAATAGTTAGACTCTAGATAATATATAACTAGTTATAACTCTAATAAATTAACAGTAAGATTAAACCTGCTATAATATGTATGGTATAGCTCTTAGATATATCTGTTTAGATATAAATGTTATAATGTATATAATGTCAAAGTTAGTTAACATTGTAATGATTTACACATTATCACTGTTAGATATTCAAGTTGTAATATATACAAAATAACTATTAGATATAACTGTTAATTAAGTAATAGTTTATTATAGTGTAATAATTAACATAGTATAGCAGTTAGATATAATTGCTATAATTAATAAAATATAACAGCTAGATACAGTTGTTATGCTTAGTATAATACAACAGTTACATATAACAAATGTTATAATAAATAAAATGTTACAGTTAACTAGCTTTCATATTTAGTGTAATATAACAGTAAGATATAGCTGGTATAATTAATAAAATATACCACCTACATATAGTTGTTATAATTACCATAATCTAACAGATAAATATAACTGTTTAGTTAATAAAATATAACAGTTAGATATAACTTTCATGATAAATATAATATAAAAGCTTTAACTAGCTGTTATATTTCGTATAATGCAACAGCCAGATATAGTTGTTATGCTTGGTATAATGCAACAGCTAGATATAACTGTTGAGAATTGAAATCTTTAGTTAGTAAATAGAGTAAACTTAGAATAGTTTCTAAAAAGTGATATATAAGACTTACCTTTATTAGTGTTACAGTAGGCAAAGTACAA
>JBBHKE010003507.1:54761-76122 GCA_037447655.1 Zygnema cylindricum
GTTTTTGATAATTTAATGGATGAGTTATCGGTTGAAACTCGACTGTGTTTTGTACTGTATTTTTCGGTCATACGTAGTTTAAACGGTGTCACAATGTTTTATTTCATTAACTGTTAAGGGTTTCAACGGTGGGTTTACTGGGTCATTTGGTATTCTATACTACAAAGCTTCAAAGGGTTTTTGACGGGGATCTTTTAGTATAAGGGTTTTGACCTATTATTTTTTAACCGATTCAGGATTTTATATATGAGTGTCACTTATAGATGACCAGTGTGATTAAGCCCACTGGCATGATTCCTTGATAACACTGATTGCTGTTTCATAGATCGCACATGAAATAACATGGATCTCATGGAGGTTTTTGGATTAATAATAAAAGGTTTTTGAATAAAGTACACGCTAGATACTTTGTCGTTAGTCACAATAGTTCCTTAGTACGGTCACCCGAATTAGTGTGACCAGTAGATATTCACTGTGAGTATATATTTTAGGACTTAGCCAATTTTTTATTATCCAGTTTTGGGAATATGATTTTCTAGGGGCAGTTTTTGGGAAACTTCGAAACATCATATCTTATGGTTTACTGGGTCATTTGGGTGGCAACTTTGGGAATTGTCAATTACTTTATTTTGTAACACTGTGGCAAATTTGATGCATACTGGCTTTTTATGTCATGTTTTGTGTCAGCTCAAAGTTGGCTATTGAGTAGGTAATTTAATAGTTTTTGTTGTTTTTCATGTCTACTTCCACAACTACTGTTGGTTCTCCGCCTCAACAGGTAATGGGCCTTTCGTCAAGAATTCCTATCTTCAATGGCCAAAAGTATGCATAGTGGGCGGCGATGGTTGAATCGTCTTTTGAAATTGTTGACTTATTGGGGGTCTTTGATGGCTCTCTTGGTGAAACAGATCCAATTTGGGCGAAAAAGAATTCAATGGCAAAGAACAATCTAATTCTTTGTATTTTAGAATATTTGGTCATGTCGCGACTCAAAATGAAGAAGGCGAGTGATATTTGGTGATCCTTGAAATTCGCTTTTGAGAAATCGAATGTTCAAGAGGAGCTCTTGGTGGCTGGAAAACTTTGGGGATACAAATACACGGGGGAACTATGGTTGAGTATTGTGACAATTTTCGTGCGCTCATTGATGCTCACTCTTCTGCTAGGGGGGTCGAGGTCATTTCTTTAGTTTTAACAGACAACTCTGCTTATTAAATGTCTCCCTAGTAGCATGAAAGGTGTGTCTATTGAATTTAAAAGTCATGATAAAGCTAGCTGATCATTTCAGTTAGCGTATAATATTCTATTGAAGGAAGAACCTAATACTAAACTCCTTGAGGGAGAACGAAAGGTTGAAGCTTTTGCAACAGACTTTGACAAAATAAATTAGTTTAATCAGAATAGGAATCAGTTTAACCAGAACCATAATCAGTTTACTCCAAGACAGAATAGGCCATCTACTACTACTTGTTTCTATTGTTCTGGGAAGGGTCATGGATATGCGTATTGTCCTAAACTTAAGAAGGCTAATGAGACAGGTTTATACAAGCCAGGTTGGTAGCAAAGCCAATATCACAGAGGTTTTTCTGGAAATTTTTCCCTTGGAAATGCTATTTTCTCAACTTCTGCAACTGATATAGATGAGTCTCTAAGTTTGAATGAGCAAGAGGAGGTGGAGTTATTTGCTATAGCGGCTGCCATGGAGGGTCCAAAGGATGCACAATGGATTATGGACACGCGAGCGTCAGCACAGATGTGTAGGAACAAAGTGGCTTTAACCAATCTTCAACAAACATCTCCAAAGAGTATCTACTATGCTTGTGCCACTAGTGTTCAAACCTCAGCTCAGGGTGATATATCTTTGATGGTAGATGTGAGGGGAAAGTCAGTAGAGAGAACCCTTCATAATGTTTTGTATGTTCTAAGTTTTAAGAAAAACGTTTTTTCTACATCATTAGTGGAGAGCAAAGGCTTTGAAGTTGTTCTCAAAGGAGGGAGACAGGTTGTTAGCAAGAAAGGGAAAGTCGCAGTAACATTAACTAGAGATGCTAGCAAAATGTACCGGATGGACATGGCTGAATATAAGGAAAACGATGTTCTCTACTCCAGTGTCAAATCTGATAATGACTTGTTGCATAAGAGATTAGGACACATGAATTAAAAAGTCTAAAGAAAATTGTGAATTCAGGAAAAGTTGATGGAGTTTCTCTCACATCTCATCCTATAAAAACATGTGATGGTTGTTCACTTGGCAAGATCCACAAATTGCCATTTCCACAGGAAACAGACCATACATCGAAAAAAGTTTTGCACCTAATCCATTCTATTGTTCTCGGTCTTTCACAAGTGGCTTTGGCTAGAGGGGTCCACTATATGGTCACATTTACTGATGACTACTCAAAGTACACCAAAGTTTACTACATGCAACGTAAAAGTGAAGTGTTTACTCACTTTAAACACTAGAAAGCGTGGGCAGAAGAGCTTTATGGAGTTCGAATATTGGCATTGAGATCGGACGATGGGGGAGAAAACACATCGAAGGAATTCGAAGAATTTCTCATTCGAAAGGTACCAGTCACTTACAGTTCCATATACACCAGAACAGAATGGTGTTTCTAAGACATTAAATAGGAGTGTGACTGAGAGTGCTCTGTCCATGCTTGTAGATAAAGGGCTAGATTTGAAATTATGGGCTGAAGCACTTAACTGTGCTGTTTATATTAAAAATAGAATTGCTTCTAGGTTTATTAACTCTACACCTTATAAGCTTTAGACAAAGGAAAAACCTGATGTTAGTCACTTTAAAATCTTTGGCAGCAAGTGTTTTATTTTAGGTACTTCACAAGGTAGATGGAAAATGGAGGCTAAAGGCCTACCTGGGATTTTCATGGGGTATGATGATAATGTAAAAGGATAAAGAGTTTTTGTATTTGAGAAACAGAAAGTGATTATCTTTAGGAATATCTAAATTAAATATGAAGAGGATTCGGTTGACCTTTTTAAAGTGCCGGATCAACCGGCAAAGGAAAAGCAAGGATATGTTATTTTTCACCATACGAAGCGAGTATACTTTCCACCGGCAAGTGGGACATCTCTTCCTTCAGTTCCTCTGGTGCCTTCCCAAGATGATTCACCACAAGTTACACATCAAGCGGAAGGAACTACTACACTCTCTGCACCAGCTCAAGTTACGGTTCAAACAAAACATAAAAATTAGAGGTTGCCGACAATTTGAGCCTCAAAATTTTCGGGGGGGAAGAGATCTAGCAGCCGTCTGCAAGCAAGCTCTCACTTTGTTTTTTCTGCAGCTAAAGAGGAGCCTCTAATGATCTAGAAGGCCTTCTTGTCACGTGAGAGAAATCAGTGGATCGAAGCGGCAAACGATGAAATGAAATCTATTATGGAGGCACAGACATGGGAGCTGGTCGATCTTCCTCCAGGCAAAAAAGCCATCAGTAGCAAATGGGTATTCAAGGAGAAGCTGAACCCGGACAACACCAATGAAAGGTACAAAGCCAGACTTGTGGCCAAAGGGTACAATCAAAAAGAAGGTATTGATTTTGAATAAACCTTCTCTCCATTTGTGAGATTTCCCACTGTCACAATTTTGCTAAGTCTAACGGCTTTGGAGAATATTGAAATACAACAAATGGATGTTAAAACTACTTTTTTGCATCGAGAGTTAGAAAAAACCATTTATATGTAAAAACCTGAAATGAATGTTGAAAAGGGAAAGGAAGAATTAGTGTGTAAATTGATGAAATCCTTTTATAGGCTAAAACAAGCCCCACGTCAGTGGAATCTGAAGTTAGATGAGTTTTTGATTAGGTTAGATTTTAAGAGAATTAGCTCAGCTCATTTTGTATATGTTCTACAAGGAGAGGATGGGATAATTTACATTGCTATATTTGTGGATGATCTATTATAACTAAGTAAGTTAATGAATGAAATAAACCATATTAAAAGAGCTATAAGGTCTAGGTTCGAGATGTAGAATCTTGGTGAGGCCAAATACATCTTAGGAATACAGGTAGAATGAGACAGAAACAAATGGGAAATTATGCTAACTCAGAAAGAAGCAATAGGTAAATGTTGGAAAGATTTGAAATAAAAGATGTAAAGGGATCTATAACTCCCATGGAATTCAAGAAGAAATTGGAAAGAAGGGATTCAGATTCAGGCATAATGGTGTGTGAGAGTCTAGAGTTAGGGGAGTACGAGTTTATGGCTTCAAAGCCATATAGACAGGTAGTTGGAAGTCTTAAATAATATATGAACTGCAAGAAACTTGATATCGCAACAGCTATGGGAGTCTTGAGTAGAAGTCTGCAGATTCCTAAAAAGGCAGACTGGGAAGCAACGAAAAGGGTGTTAAGACATCTTGCAGGTACTTGAAACTTCAAGCTTGTACTCGGAGGAGAAGAGGTGAAAATACAAAGGTGGAGCGATGCTAGCTATGGGGACATGCCAAGCCAAAAATCTACAACTGGTTTTGTGCTTAAGTTTGGAGAGGGAACTTGCTGCTGGAGTAGCAAATTACAAAAGGATACAACTCAATCCACAATGGAGTCTGAATATATGGCAGCAGCTTCGGCCCTCAAGGAGCTCATATGGGTCAAGTCTATTCTACAAGAACTTGGGTACATGCAAACAAGTCCTTAGTGTATTTGGTGTGACAACCAGGCAGTTATTGCTATTGCCTCTAACCCCAACCATCATTTTAAAAGCAAACACATGGATGTTAGACTTCACTTTGTCAAGGAAAAAGTACTAGCAAAATTCATTAAGTTGTGTTATTTACCGCATGAGAAGATAGTGGCTGACATGTTAACAAAAGCCCTTCCTGCTCCTAAGTTGCAGTTTTGCAGAGAAGTTGTTGGAATAAGTGAGTAAATGAGTCTATAGATTTAAGAGAGTGTTGAGATTTGAAATCTTTACTCAGTGAATAGAGTATACTTAGATTATTTTCTAAGTAGTTGTATATAAGACTTACCTGAATTAGTGTTACAGTAGCCATGGTACAATTGAGTGTATTCTACCTCTGCAAGTTTTATGGAGTGGCGACGACACGCGTCACGCAGCAAACAATTGGAATCGCCACATCGAAGGGACGGAATCATATCCGGATACCTTGGAAAATATATGTAAGGCTATTTTTAGAGTCATACGGATATTTTGGAAGTATATGGTGTGGAATGATTTTATGATCATTAAATGGAAACGTCCGGATATTTTGGAAATGAATTTATGATCATTGATTTTGAGAGACGTCGACAGTCACGATTCACCTGGTACCACAGGAATGATTCACGTGGGACCTCAAGTGACGAGGCATGATTCACGTGGGACCACAAGTGACAAAGCACACAGGTGCTTCGTACAACACTACGACAATCGGTTAGACTTTAGCGACTACCGACTAAGCACCTAGAACATTTTGTACGGTTAGTCATCTAAACATATTTGAATAACAAAGTTTTGTAGTAAAGTGAATTAAAATTTACTGTTTCATTAATTAGGTTTTTGGAAAATAATAATTAGGATATTGGAGGTACTCTAGGTACAGTAAAGTACAGGCTGGATACTTTGTCGTTAGTTAGGATAGTTTATAGTACGGTTACCCGAATTAGTGTGACTTGTGGATACTCATTGTGAGTATATATATTAGGACTTAGCCAATCTTCAATTATTCCAGTTTTGGGAATATATTTTTCTAAGGGCAATTTTTGGGAAACTTCCAAACATCATATCTTATGGTTTACTAGGTCATTTGGGCAGTAATTTTGGGAATTGTCAGTTTATTGTTTTTTGTATCACTCTAGCAAATTTGATGCATATTGGCTTTATGTGTCATGTTTTGTGTCAGCTCAAAGTTGGCTGTTGAGTAGGTACTTTGATAGTTTTTGCTGTTTTTCATGTTTATTTCCACTACTACTGCTGGTTCTCTGCTTCCAACGGTGGTAGTAGAACATCACCTCGCTTATGGTATGGAGCAGAGATTGCATCTGAATTTTTTTCATAGATAACATCGTTTATCACTTACATAGATGAACCCCCCTTCATCGAGACTTCCATTTCCATATGTGCTTTACGGTTGTGAAAATGGTGTGGTCATTATAAGCATTTTGTAGATGATGGGGTTTGGCATGTCCCACACTTGATGAAATTTTGCCTGGTTGGTTACGAACGTGGGACTTCTCAATGTTTTTATTTGTTCACCACTTTGTACTCTTGTATTTGGAAGTGTGTTTAGACTGTAAGTAAACAATATCTCTTTAATGAAGTGCACGTGTTTCTCAATTGCTATTTCCATATAAGGGTGTCCATCTATATGGCCAAATTGTTATTTCAATAAAGTTTTGTGAATGGTATATGGTGGAGAAATTGAAAAATAAATCTCATGAAGGTCATGTATTGTGGTGCAACGTTGTTGATTATCCTATCATAGGACTTACTTCCGTGAACTTTGCCGTCATAGCGGTCGAGTCTTGGAGCTCCTTTCTTTTCCCTTCAACTATTATCATTATAGTTGCATTTATTTTTTAGGGAGTCTTGTCTTATTTTGTGGAGTTTGCTATTCTTTTGCTCGTTTTTACAAAGTTTGTGTTAAAATTAATAGATTTCGAGAGTAGTTTATAGGTTTAAATATGTTAGCATAAAAGGAAAAGAAAAGGACTGACAACCTACCTCCACCTCCTCTCTCTAGCCCCCATACTTGTTGTAGTCATTGAAGGATAAAGAGGGTGGTTGATCCATGGCTGCCTTAGTTCAACAGGCAGCTATTTTTAGTAGGTTGCTAAAAATATACCTGACGAACGCGGGATTTGATCCCCGTACCTGCCCTTCGCTAAGTTGGTCGATAGCGGTCAGCTTAATCCTATTAGACTAGGACCAATGCTAAATGTTATAGTATGTGATAAATATATATGTATTTAGAAGAAACAAATTCATTTATCAGACACTCTATACGGCATGCATAGATTCAGTTTTATAAAGTACGAAGTACGATACTACTTTGAAACGGATACCGCGCATTTTTGTTTCGACAGCGAAACAAATATTGCGCAAGTATATATAACGGTTGAGATTGCATTTCGAGTCAAATCCAACGGCGCACATCATCGCCAAAATCTCGGAATGGTCATTTTGGCATTTAGTGACATGGCATGAACTGGCGCCACATGGAGAAATAACATCCGGTCGCGAAAATTCTGAGGAAGGTACGGACGATTGGAAAATGGACACTCGTCCGCTTAATGGCCTTCTCGTACAAAGTCGTACAAAAAGTACATCGGCAGTAGTACTTTTATATAAGTGTACAATATTCTGATTGGTTTGTACAGTTAGTAGATAGAGGCTGAGAGGGAGCTAGGACTTAGAAAAATCTGAGTAGAGGGTCTTCTCTTGAGAGGTTGTATAAATTGGCATTTTTGCTGGCTTATAACTTATCGCTTGGTTATCGTTTCAGGAGTTCTTTTTCCTACAGACTCCAAAGAGTCTAAACATATAGGTAAATTGATTGTTGTTTATGTGCTTGGGTATCAATGGTTGCTATTGAAAGTGGGTTTGTTAATAACTATCTAGAGTCTTCTTATACTCTATAGTCCAATGGAGGACACAGAGTTTCAGGTTATGGGCCCACCCTCTACGGTGCCTACCTTCAATAGATCTGGGTTCATCTGTTGGGAAGCCATGATGATGGGAGCTTTGTGCAAAAAACTATACTGGGGTATCGTCAGTGGACAAGTGAAACCTCCACCTTCGGGAACTCCACCCGGATTTGGAGGAGTAAGGTTTCCTACCAACTACATTAAGAAAAGAGTCCTTACTTTAGTTGTAAAGGGAGTGACACCTTATGAGAGACGGGTTGGATGGAAACCAAATATCTCACATCTTAAAGTATTCGGTAGCCAAGTTTACAGTCTTGACACGGATAGGAAAAACTGGAAACTAGATGTTTAGGAAAAACCTGGATACTTTGTGGGATATGATGAGGATGTTAAGGGATATAGAGTCAATGACTTAGCAAAGAAAGATATCATTCTGGTAAAACACTAAGTTGTCATGGATGAAGGGAAGTCATTTGACCCGTTCAAGTATACAAAGAAGATAAGAATCAGATTTGAGTACGAAAGTGAGGAGAACTCCGTCGTTCCCGAAAGGGACATTAGTGAAACCGTGATTGTAGATTCAGGGGAGATCCAAGATACATGAGATTCACCGGAAACCTCATATACTCCTATGGACTTCGAGGAGATAAAAGAAGCGAAACAAGAACCAGCTTCCATAGACAGGGGAGCAGATGAGACAGTGAGAAGAAATCCAAGACTTCCATCCATTCCAGCTTCAGAGTTTGAGGGAGGAAGGAGGAGCTGCAAAAGGATATAGGAACAACAAGCCACTCATAAGGTTACTAAGCTATCTCACCTAGATGAGCGTTAGTCTTACTCAGAGGCAGTGAATAATCCAAAAAAAGAAAGATGGATTAGAGCCATAAATGATGAGATGGCTTCAATCATAGAAGCAAATACTTGGGAATTGCGGATTGTCCCCCAGATAGAAAACCTATTGGGTGTAAATGGGTAATTAAACTAAAACTGAACCCAATAATACCATTGAGAGATATAAGGCTCGATTGGTAGCGAAGGGGTTCACCCAAAAGGAGGGGATTGACTATGAGAAGAACTTTGCTCTAATTGTCTGGTTCCCATCAGTATGGAATCTCCTTAGTCTTGCAGCAGCAAAAGATATGGAAATACACGTGATGGACATTAAGACTCCTTTTCTTAATGGTGAGTTAGAGGAAAAAAAATTCATGAGACAACCCGAGGGGTCAGTGGAAGAAGAAGAAGAGAGCAAAGTCTACAAGCTCATAAAGTCTTCATATGGACTGAAGCAAGCTCCCCGATAGTGGAATAAGAAACTAGATGAGTTTCTTAACGCTTTTGGATATATTTGTATCAGCTCTAACCATTCTATCAATATGTTTGAAGTTGAGGATGGTGTAACTTTTATTGCAATTTATGTGGATGATCTGCTTATGTTGAGAAAATCTTTGGAAAAAATCAATAAGTTAAAGAAGGATCTTAGAAGCAGATTCGATATGAAGGATTTAGGGGAGGCAAGATATATTTTGGGGATTCAAATGGAGAGAGACAGGGGGAAGAAGATTATCAGACTTACTCAAAAGGAAGCAATAGGAAATATGCTTGAGAAATAGGAGATGGGATTGTCCCGGGGTCCTCCTACCGGAGCCTGGGAGTGGGAGGTAGGAGGATGAGGAGGGAAAGGAGGAGGATCAGGGGACAGTCTGGGTGGAGGAGAAGGAGGTGTAGACGGTCTCAAGGGGATGTGAATTCTTTCGTCCGGTCGTAACTCCACTAAGGCCTCAACAGCTGCAGAAACCTCCACCGAAACAAAAGTAGGCTCTTCCCGTGGAGCCGCTGCGAGTTCAGACGGTAAATCTGCACCCAAACCCTTAATATTAGGTCTTGTGTCTATCCCCTCTTCCCGATGAAGAGGCGATTTCTGACCAATCTCCGAGGGAGGAGCCTGGGGTTGAGCTTCGGACGGGGGTTCCACTAATGGTGTGGGAGGGATCCGCCCACAGAGGATCCCACTAGACCTCCGCCGAGCTTCCCGGATGAGATTCAATTCCTGCTCCCACAACTTTCTCCGTTCTTCCTCCAAAGCTTCCCAATCTACTGTGACTGGTCCAGTACCCGCCGTAGCCGAGCCCTGAGATTTCAAAATTTCCACTAGTTCCTTAGCCCTTTCCACTACTCCGGTCAGATCAGCTATCCCTGCCCCTAGAATTTCTGGATCTGTAGGCCTGGCTCGAAACAATCCCTCGGACAACTCTTCTGGTTCAGTTTCCGGAACCTCTGGGTCAGTGGGTTCGGATCGCCAGAACCCTCCGTCAGGGCGGACACTGTGTGCCGGAGGAGTAGATCTCTCGGTGGAGACTGGCACTGACGTTGGGGAAGGTTCTTCCTTGGGAATAGGTGCGAATCTACCCTTGCTATCCCTGTGGTCAAACTTCGTCCCCCTCACTGGCTCTGGAACCCCGCTATCGCTGCCACCTGCTCTCCTACGAGACCTCGAAGCTGGGCGCCCCCGGGACGGTCGGCTTGCTGCAGTGTCTTGGAAGAAGATGGAGGAGGGCGAGAAGGAGGAGCCCTCCTGGGCCGTTCCCGCAAGGACTGGGAGGAACCACTCTCTGAAGAGCTACTTAGAATCTCCACCACCCCTCCCACTGGTTTAACCACCCGAGGTCGATCCGACCGAGACACTCTTAGCACCAACTCCTGCTTAACCTTCAGTTCATGAAGATCATGAAGAGCAAGGAGTTCCTTTCGACCAGGGCGGCTGGGATCCGTCAAAACCGCAGGGTCAATCCGAATTTCGGCCCTGGGAATCTTTGATCTGGTGTGAAGCCCGACCTTCGGAAGGGGACCCAAAAGGGGCTCTCGCTGAGCTTACCTCTTTGGCCTGGCCCGGGGTAACACTCGGTTTCTTTCTTGAGCTTGTGCTCTAGACTCCTTTCTTTCCTCGGCAAAGGTTCTGGAGGCCTCCGCCAAGGAGGGAAAATGTTCAGGAGTGAGGCTGGGAGGAGATGGGGGCGCAGTTTGTGGTTCAGGTGGTTTTGGAGGAGCCTCATCCCTAACAGGCTCAGGCATCATCCCCTGGAGAAACTGCTCTATGTTGGCAGGCGAGGTGAAGGGAACGAATTCTTCGGAAACCTATGACTCTTCTTCTGATACCACCGCTTCTTGATTCGCCCGTTCTTCTGGCCTGGCACCGGAGAGATTCTTATCTTGAGCTTCACCTCCCCCCATGACGACGAAGTTCGCGAAAGAAGAATAAACGAAAGAAAACAAAACTCGCTTCCGCCAAGAGAGCTTCTAAAGTCAAAAGCTCCTATCCCCTCTAATCCGAAGTAGACAGGGTTGGCTTTTCAGTATTGTACTTATCCCACAGGAAGTCTATAGCATTCGTTCCCTCAAAACCCACTGTTTTGATGCCAAGAAATTGCAGTTTTACTCCGGGAGGTCCCCGCCAAAGCAAAAGAGACTACAAGTGAAGACACAAATGCACTACCACGTGGACATATAAAAATAAATAGGAATGGCTGTTTCAGATTTAACAATATCACCTTGACCACAGAAATAAAATGTAAGATGGAAGATATAAAAGATGGCGAAGCAAGCTTAACATACCCGGCAATTTAAGATGACAATGGGAGAAAGGCGAAATCTCTCCTGATGGCAGTGTGAATAGGTATGGTACTCCTTCAACCCTCGGTGTCCGCAGCCCAGAATCGACTAGACTCTTCTCAGTTTCAAGCAGCGAAAAATCCAAAAATCACCCAAAGGGAAGGCAGTGCCAACCGCCAACCCGAACTATGATTCCCAAAATGGACAATTCCCAAAACAGAGATGGCAATAGAGTCAAACAACACAAAGATTCTCCAAAAGAAGGTTTGTTGGAATTTTTGAGGGTTTTCACAGGAGACAGTACTGAAAAGCAACCTGTCTCCTTCGGCCCCAAGTGCCTTATACAGCAAAAGCTTGTCCAGTTCAGGTCCAAAAGTCAAACCTATGCTATTAGCCAATGAGCGGCCAGCAACGGCAATCAAACTGACATAAGACAAAATAATGTGTACTACGCTTGGGGCAAAAAGTTGGACCTCTGACTATGGCTAGATCCGCGGCCGGAAGTTATTATTTGTTCCATAGTTTTTAAGACAAAGTACTAAAAGGACACGGAAGTGCCAAACTTTGACTTAATGTAATAAATTAACCACTGGTCAGCTGAATCTGAACTGAATTGCTACAGACAGCTAACAGCAAAATCTAGATTACAGTCCGGAAGTCTACGTGGCAATCCACAATGTACCCTCCATTAGGGCTGGTGGAAGCTAGTACTATGTGACGGAACTGCGATCTTTCAGACGGTAGAACTTTGTCGTCCAGCCTCCGTTAGGCACGAAACAAAGTGCGTCTTGTTCAGTAGAGGAAATACTTCAATCCTTCTGGCAGATTGCGCTGGCTTCTCCGTAATCTGAGAATAGTACGGGTCGGAAGGGTACGGAAATCCTCGGTAAGATAGAAGTGTGCCTGAAAAGCACTCGAGCTTGACACGAGTTTGACCCATGCCGTCATAAGAATCTTGATGCGTGGTTATTTTCTGTGGCAAATTATCTCAAAAATTTCCCCAGCTTGTCGGATCGTGAAAAGGTCCATTACGCTGGCGGGTTGCTTAAAGGAGCAGTATGAGTATGTTGGAGAACACTTGTAGAAAACGACGAGATACCTGCTGGGTGGTCTTGTTTCGTTCAACTCCTCCGCGACTCATGGCAACCTGTGAATTCGATTAAGGCTGCAAGTGATAAAATTGCGGTCCTAAAGCAATGCACTTCGGTTATGGATTACACGCAATGGTTCTTGGAATGCAAGGTTCAAATACCTACGATGACGCAGGATGAAGCCATGGATCGTTACGTGAAGGGGCTTAAGGGATCCATCCGAAGGGATGTGGAACAATAGATCGCGCAGGACACTGAGACTCCTAGGCTCTCGGCAATTATTAAGTTTGCGGAACAGACCGATTCTGTAGACTTCACCATTAGTAGATCTTATTATTTTGGATCGAGCAGCGGCGAGGGATTTCGAAGAGATGATGGTCCAACCCCTATGGAGCTCGAGCGGTAAATGAGGACAAAGGCAAAATCAACGTCATTCGAAAGAAGAAGAAGACTGTTAAGGCTAAGGCCAACGACTTGTCCCAAGTAGAGCTCCAACGGAGAAAGCAAAATGGATTATGCTTCTAGTTTAGTTCCCTGGACAATGTGGCAAGAGATTCCCCAAAAAGGAAGGTTCCTAAAAAGGGAAAGCTCACGGTCATGAGGTAAGCTGGCGAGGGAGGAGACCCTTTGGTTTTCAGGGTCAAATTGGTACGAGCGCAGCTAGCTTCATGGTGGATTCAAGCGCGTCGAGGAATTTTATCAATTAGAAGACGGTGAAACAGTAAACACTTCCTCTCATTGCTATTTAGAGCAAACAAACGGTTCAATTGGTCGACGGGGGTTCCCTAACGATAACTCATTGCACTCCGAAGTTATGCGACTGAATGAGAAAAATTCCTATGGTATGACACTTTTCACGTATTACCTCTTGGGGACCACGAGGTAATCTTGGGGAAGCCGTGGCTACAAAAGTGGATCCCAACGATCGATTGGAGGAACAGTAGCATGAGAGTAAAAAAAAGAAGGAAAAGAGTTTGAGGTGAATATGGGAGCGGCTGGTATGGAATTTGAAGAGGGACGTCTGCTTTCAACCTTACAGATAAAGAGGGCTCTCACGAAAGAGGAGACTGTTGGTATGGTTGTCATCCAACCCGTGGAGGAAATGAAGGAGGGGATTTTGGAGGAATAGAGTAAAAAAGACCAGGACTTTGACTCAAAAAGTGGTGGCGACTCAGGAAAGACTTCCGTAGAGGCCCCGGAAGTCATAACAAAGCTTTTGGAGGAGTATGTTGATGTCTTTCCCCCGAAGCTCATGGAAGGCTTACCTCCAAAGCGCGACGTAGACCACAAGATATAGCTTGTCCCCGGAGCGGTGCCTCCGGCTAATCGGTTGTATTAAATTAGTTACACTATATTGGACGAACTCAAAAAACAACTTGCAAAGTTAGTCGAAGCCGGAGCAATCGAACCAAGCAAGTCACTGTATATAGCCCCCGTACTTTTTGTCAATAAGAAAGATGGAGGGTTACGTATGTGTGTGGACTAGCGAGCGCTAAACAAGTTGACTGTTAAAAACGCGTATCTTCTTCCAAAGATAGATGAATTGTTAGACCGATTAAGAGGTGCCAAATATTTATTGAAGATAGACTTGCGAAGCGGTTACCATCAGATTAGAATTGTCAAAGAAGACATGGAGAAGACTGCATTGCGGACCCAATGCGGTCATTTTCAATTCCTGGTTATGCCGTTTGGATTGACGAACGCATCGGGAACCATTATGCATCTAATGAATTCTATCTTTCGGCAATTTCAAGATGCTTTCGTAATAGTCTTTTTGGACGACATCCTAGTGTACAGCAAGACATTGGAAGAGCATATGGAGTACCTACAAACGGTCCTACAAGTTCTTTGGGAGAATATAATGTACGCAAAAAGGAGTAAATGTGACTTTCTTAAGGAGAAAATTGAGTTTTTGGGGCATGTGGTGAGCCAAGATGGGATCGCAGTGGATCCGAATAAGACCACGACAGTCAAGGAGTGGCTGCAGCCGACTAACGTTACTGAGCTGCTATGCTTTCTTGGATTATGCTCCTACTATCGCCGATTTGTTGAAGGTTTGGCAAAAATCGTTGAACCTCTCACGGATTTATTTAAAAATGACGTGGCCTATGAATGGAAAACAAAGCAAAGTGCAACTTTTGACACGCTAAAGGAGCGATTGGTTACCGCCCATGTGTTGGCTGTACCCGCCCCCGAATTGCCGTGGACGATAATTACGACGCCAAAGGCATTAGAGCAATTCTATGCAAGATCATGGAAAGGCCTACAACTATTGCCTATGACAATCGAAGTTACGCGCGGAACTCAATTGGTCCATGCATGAGAAAAGAACAATTGTTATCATTAATGCCTTACAAGTCTAGAAATGCTACGCTCAAGGGAAGCAGATCACTGTAATCATAGATCACCACGCGTTATTGTACCTCCAAACGCAACCCAAATTAATGAAGAAACAAGTTAGGTGGATGACCTTTCTTGAGTCCTTCGGACCGGAGTTTATTATTGAATACAAACCGTGCAAGACGAACCCGACGAATGCTTTGTCAAGAAGACATGGTGTGGTGGCGCTAGTGACAAAGCAAGTATCGCAACCATCGCATGAGCGAAGCGAGTATGGTGGAAGAAAGGACACCGCTGTAGCGGAAAAAGTGCAGGAGCGGAGAGTCAGCGGAGTGACAAGAACTTTGCAAGTGGATGAGCAGTGGCTGAATAGGACTATCGTCGCATACAGTGACGATGGTACAATCAAGGAATTTGTAAAACGGAAGATCTTGATTCGAGCCGCCAACTACATATGGCAGTACCGACCAAGTTAAACAACCCGACCTTACGTTCCGACAAACCCAAAGTTACGTCACACAATATTTAATTTGAGTCATGTTGAGCGGCTCAGTGGACATTTCGGACGAGATAAAACAACAACACCTGTCGCTGAGGCGTATTATTGGCCGAGATGACTCGAGACATAGCGGAGTATGTCAATACGTGTGACTCTTGTAAATTACACAAGTCAGAATGAGGTAGTGAAGGTTTTTTACAACCCCTTCCGATACCCTCAGTTATGTGGTAAGCGATTTCAATAGACTTTATCGTTGCACTTCCAATGACTACGGAAGGTTATTACTCTATATTCGTCGTCGTGGATGATCTCACAAAAATGACCCATTTCCTACCTATGACAACCACGGCTACCGCACGGGATGTGGCAACGTTATTCTTTCGGGAGATTTTCCGTCATCACAGGCTTCCAAAAAAGATCGTAAGTGATCGCGATAGAAAATTTGTCAGTCACTTTTGGAGAAACCTGTTTGAGTTGTGTGGAATGCAGCTTGCCATGTCCACAACATACACACTCAGACAGGCGGTTAGACCGAAAGAGTCAATAGAACGTTGGATGAGGCTTTAAGAGCTTACGTATCAATACACCAAAAAGATTGGGTAAACCATTTGACTGCGATTGAGGTGAAATACAACAGTGACGTGCACTTGTCGACTAATGCTACGAATTTCTCTCTCAATGGGCGACAACCCACCATTCCCCAAACATTATTGGTCACCAAATGCCCTACACTGGTTGCTATGGACTTTGCGCAAACGTTGCAAGTGAATTTTAATAAGGCGGCGAAGGCCCTTCAACAAGCAAATGATCGCTAAAAGTCGCAAGCCGACGCTTATCGAAAGGACATCGACTTTAGCGTGGGGAACAAGGTTCGCTTAAACATGGAAAACATGTCCTTACCAAGTGCGCTTTCAAGAAAATTAGCGCCAAGGTTCACGGGACCATTCGTCATTGAAATTCTGTGGTCTCCATTGACCCACAGAATGAGCAGCCTATGTAAAGCCTCTAGGATAATATTTGCCCCTTCTACTTTCCCGCTGAATAAGCGCCGCCCCGGCACACAAATATTCTGACCACTCTCACCCCTGTGAGGACAAGACTCCCATGAGTCAAACGCAAAAAGATTCACTGAATTTGCTCCCCTGAGAAGTAAGTTATGGCTGGTCAAAGATGACCTTTATAGTTACAAGCTCTCTTAGAGAGAGAGGTACCTAAATATTACTAAGTCTCGGTCTGCCTACTCACCACTACCTACTACTAAACCCTAGTCTAATAGGAACACTATATAGTACAAGAAGGTACAATGGGCGATGTACTTATTGTACGACCATTGTACGACAAGGTCTACAAGGTGACACCTTTCAAATCGGAAGCCATGGTTCCACCTCCCATCTTCTCCGGTATCAAATAATGTGGCGTCACGTGGCACCGTGCGACGCTATCTCCGTATGCCGCCAGAAGTTCATTTCGCGTGGTGGCTATAATGTCGGCCGTCTGATCAAAACATATTTTGCACGGTTCAGATTCGCGTACATGCAGGAATTGCTCCTTTTGGTTAGTCTGCTGTTAATTAGCTGTTGCGTTAATGTTTATATATTTATGAAACCCGTCACGTGTATCGTTTCGTAACGCCTTAATGGTTAAGGCGTTAGGCTATAGAGAATCTAGAGGTCGCAGGTTAAAATCTAGACTTAGGCATCATTTTAGTAAAATACCCTTTACTTCAAAAACTACCACTTTCTAAATATGGCGACAACCATGGCGCGCCTTTGATCCTCACTCTCTTTCATTAAAGCAAAACTAAAATAGGGAAGTGAACTATTAATTACCTCTTTTCAATAGTCATCCTTTCCAAAGTAAATGAAGTGGCTTACAAACTTGACATTCCAAAAGAATGGCAAATTCACAATGTCTTCCACGTTTCACTACTCAAGCCATTTTGCGATCATGATTCACCTTTTCCTCATCGACGCCAATCCACCCCGCTACCACGAGTCGTAGGTACCACAGATGAATACGAGGAGGAAGAAATTCTCCTGTCACGTCGCCGCTAACATTCCGACTCCACGCAATATTTAGTGCGGTGGAAAGGTTATGGAATAGAGGACGATTCTTGGGTGGACGAAAAGGATCTTCATTCGCCCGATTCGCTACGCAGAGTGCATCCACTCAGCATGATCGGAGGGGTAGTCGCACTAAGCGCAATAAGGGAGCGAATCGCAGTATTGCAACCGTCACAGTCATCTTGGGAACACAGCAAGGAATCGCAGTGGCGAAGGTAAGGGACCAAAACCTTATGGTTGCGCAGCCACCGAAGCGTAGCATAATAATGATGCCTTCAGAGAATCGCAGCTCCACCCCTGCGTTGGCAGAAAAAGCACAACAACGTCATTGTGAATCGCAACCTTGGTGAAGTCAAACCCTTGGTATCATCGCAGCAGCGCAACTTAAGAAATGTTCGACGCTGCGATAACCTCGCACGCTGTGACACTTGGAAGGGTCCAATTGTGAAACCCTCATCCCTCTTAGCTAAAACCACCATTATTTCTCGTGACCAACCTAGTAAGAGCAGTTGGGGGAGCATCTCGCTTCGCACTGCCAGTCTACCCTCACCTTTCAAGTTGCCTAAACTCTCTTGTACAACCTCATCCATGGCTTCGTCGTCCTCTCCACCACCAAAAAGAAGGAGACTCGAACGGATAGGGCAAGAGGATACATCTCGTCAAGATATATTTTTAGATGCGGGGGAGGTCATGGTAGAGGCCGATGAAGAAGGGGAATGGTGGAAGAACAAGAGCAAGGAGATATTGCTAGTAGTACGGAAGGACCGGCTGAAACGAGTAGATGGGAGGGGTCGGAAAATTCGTCGAACCCCGGGTATAACCCACTTAAGGAGGGGAACCAAGAGGATGAAGAAGATCACGAGCTCTCAAATGCCGAGGAATCGAAGCGGGAACAAGCACCTCCACCGATAAAGGAGCGTGTTTGTGATTTGGAGGTGATGAGGGACCCAAATAAGGAGAGTACCGCCGACGAGCACTCTTTTGAGAGCTCTAAAAAGAAGGTTGAGGCGTAGTACCTAAGTGGGGATGATGTGTTCATCCTCCGACAAGAGGAAGGGGAAACAAAAAGGGAAAGCGAACAAGAAAAATAAATTCTCGGCTATCTGTTCCCACTACCCATCGACCCCCAACATCTAGCTCTTGCTTTCAGTTTTTGCTAAACGCTATTACTGGGATCCTTCGGAGTGGCCAACAACATGGCGTACAGGAAAGCTTCGAGATCCAATCCACATTTCGGCCAGGGTGCCGTCGCACCCAGCATAGAATTTCATGAGGACGACAGACCTAGGGAACAATCACAAAGGTTATATGCTGTTAAATCCTCATGCATTACCGTTTGTAGAGGTGATTGATGACCACTACCTGTACAAAGTGGACGTTCCCGGATTACTCCACCATTATCACCCATGGGATGTGTACCTACACGACATCATTTCGCAGGCAAAATTCCCACCAAAAGTATGGACACTAAAGCTAGCCCAAAAAAATGCTCTACAAAAAGCCTGAGCATCCAGGAAGCAGGTCTCGTTGAAACTAAAGAAAGTACCTCCGTGGGAACCGGCGCACGAAGCGCTAGCAGAGGCTCCGCAAATTGTAGAACCGGAAGCTTCCCAAAACCCAATGCCAGAAGCACCTGCACCACAGGCTGCTCCTCCACATCCATTAGAGCAAGTGGCTACACCGAGAGTAGAAGGTGACCAACTACACGACCGAATTGTTAGTACACGTTTGGCAGTGGCGGATCACCGAATCGCACTCTTAGAGACCCGATGTGTGCTGCTCCAAAACGAGTTGGACACCCTGCGGGAGGAGTTTGAGGAAAACCAACAAGAAACCTACAAAATGCTTCGTTAGCTCCAGTCTCCCTGTGTGAGTAACATTCAGCGGGACGCTGAATCCTTATTGGGAGGCACTATAACAAGGTTACAGAATAGGATGCTGCAGTTGCGGTTTCAGAGCAGTGCAGCGGTGACGCAGACGAGCGCAGCATAGCAGCAGAGCAATGTAGCGTAGCGGTATAACAACGTAGCGTAGTAACATAGCAGCGCAACGTAGGAATATAACATTGCCGCAAAATGTAGATTTGACTACTTTGTTCTACAAGATAGTTGGATTGATTGTGGTTGACTGCGAAGGTCCACGTGTACAACAGGATAGTACCTAGTTGACTAGTAGCTGAATAATTTAAATAGTCCTGTAGACCTAGTCAACAGAAGACTCTTGAACATACCTTTACAAAGAGCTTTCAATCTTGTAATTTTCCTTCCGATTAATAAAGCTAAGGTCTTCCTTGTGGATGTTGTGTACCTCTACTGTTGCTACGAGAGAATCCTTGGGGTTACTTCGCTGTGCATTTTTGAGTGTGGTGTTATTATCTCACCCCTTTTACAAAACCGTACCACAAGAGCAAAGGTCTCTTCATAATCTATCCCCCTTTTTGAGTGAAATCTTTTGCTACCAACTGAGCCTTACATCTTTCAATGGTATTATCTGGGTTCAATTTTAGTTTAAACACCCAATTACACCCGATCGGTTTTATGTTTTGAGGGCAATCAACTCTTTCCCAAGTATTTTCTTCCATGATGGACGCCATCTCATCATTTATGGCTCTTACCCATCTATCCTTCTCCGAACTGTCTATTGATTCTGTGTATGAATGAGGGTCATCATGGTGAGACAACTTAGTTACCTTGTGAACAACCGGTTTTTCTTGCAGCCATTTGCTGCTCCTTCGTCCTCTTTCAAAGTTCGAAGTTAGGATGGAGGGAAGTCTCGGGTTCCTCTTCATTGTCTCATTGGCTCCACTATCTATGGAAGCCGATTCCATCTCCTCCTCTTCTGTTTTCTCGAAGTGTGTAGGGATATGGATAGATTCCGGTTCATATCCTTCATATTGGATCTCACTTGAATCTGAAATCTTTTTTTCAATCATGTCTCTTTTGGAATTATCCGGGTCTTCCTCACCCTCAGACTCAAAGCTGATTTTTATCTTCTTGGTGTACTTGAAAGGGTCAAATGACTTCCTTTCATCCATGACAACTTGATGCATTACCAGAATGATATCTTGTTTAGATAAGTCATAGACTCTATATCCCTTGACATCCTCGACACATCTTACGAAATATCCCAGTTTCCCTTGTCATGTCGCATCGTGTCAGTTGCCCGCGCGCACGATATCATGCCCGCATGCGCAATATTCGGCGTGCGCGCACGATATAATGCACGCAGGCGCAGTATTTTGCATGCACGCGAGGTATTTCTCACGCGCGCGCAGTATTTCTCATGCACGCGCGGTATTTTACACGCACGCGCGGTATTTGGCACGCACGCGCGGTATTTTGCACGCACGCACGATATTTCACACGCACGCGCGGTTTTGTGCATGCACGCGCGATTTGATGCACGCACGTTTGATTTTTGCGTTCGCACGTGCGAGTTTTCGTCGGTTCATTTGTTTATGATGTGAACGCGATTTGCGTTCACATACAATAACATACATACTAATTCCGTGCGCACGTTTTATATGTTTCATTTCGTGCGCAGGTATGCGATTTTTGAATTATGGACGCGAAATATCGTTTGAGCGACGCATCGCGATTTTCGGGGATATTTCTTGCGATATGGTTCGTTTCGTGCGGTATGTTTCGTTTCGTGCGTATGCACGCGATTTCGGGAGTATCGACGCGAAGTATTGTTTGGAGGCGTATCGCGATTTTTGAGCGACGCTTCGATATATCATATTTTATTTAAGTCGCGAACCCATGTAGGTTCGCGCATACATGTAGTTAGGGAGGGTTTTTACCCTCGGACGGTGGATTTTGTCAGGCGTACGGCAGACAATGTTATCCGCCTATTGGCTAACATCTTTAGTAGTTTCATTTATGTAAAGTAGACTAGACGTAGGCTAATTTTGCTTTGGCCTAGCGTAGCTCTTACTTAGCCTAATTCTCAGAATTAGAAAATTTAGCTTTTGGACAAGAATTTTCTCTTGGCAGCGGAGCTTTTCTCTTGCTCTCTCTCTCACTGATTGCCCACGTGTCTTTCTTCTCCTTGCTAGCTAGCTGTAGAGGCTAGATAGGTTAAGAACATTTCCCCTTTTATTTTTGCCCACGTTTTTAATCCACACGGCCTAAGGCCACGTCCGGAAGGTTT